>KZ652668.1:141612-155329 GCA_001010745.2 Gerris buenoi
AAAAAAAAAAAAAATCTCTGCGTCCAACTATCAACATTTGTGTTTTGAATGTACTGGTTAAGAAGTCATGGGCGTCGTCAACAGTTAATATTAGGAGAGGGGAATTATAGCGGGAAGGGGGAAGATAAAAAACTTTTTAGGGAAGATGTTAAGAATTGACATTTGACATAACTTGTTTTATATATATATATATAACTTGCTGTATTGACTTTGTTTAAAAAATGTTTGAATATATGCAGTTCCACTCTCGCTATTAAACTCTCAACTTTCTTTACATATATTGTACATTTAAGACCCGGGAAAATGGCTTTTACCGTTAAATTCGTATTTAAATTGACTACATTTTAGAATTTTTTAATCAAAATCGTCGGAACCGTTTTCGAGAAATATTTTTTTCATGTTTTTTCAGAGTTTTTGGGGGTTAGCGCCCTCAAATTTGGAGAATTCATTTCTCGATTTCTCCTCGATTTTTCTGAACATGTTTGCCAAATTTCGTCAAAATCGGCCCAGTAGTTTAGGCTCTAGACACACACAGCACAGAAACAGACGACAGACAGACATTTTTTTAAAACCACTTTTTTGGGTCAGGGGACCTCAATACGTATAGATCATAATCCCAAAATCGAATTTTCGCGCCATCACAACACTTTCTCTTTATATGAGAAAGTATAAAATGTGTTATGCCTCATATTAACCCCCCTGCCCTACTGTAATGTTTTCCACTCTGAAGGCAAATGCCACTCATTGGCCTTACAGCCTATGCTAATGATGGTCTTATGGCCCTATAGTGAATAATGTATATAATATGTACAGTACATGTACAATTGCCATGCCATTTTGTCAAAAAACATCCAAATTTTGCCGTAAAACTATATTCTGTTGTTTCTAAAAGTATGAAAAAAATATGCAAATGCCAGCAGGCTGGGCTAAAATAAATAAATAAATAAAATAATAATAATAAAAATGGCATTTAATCTGATGTACTGGGAATCCAAAATAGCGGATAATTCCTGTCACGGGAAATATTTTTTTTTTACTTTTCCTCTATCTATAGTAGAGGAAAAGTAAGTAGTACTTAAAAAACTTTAAGAGTAGGTGCGTAAAGTAGTAGGAAAAGTATTGTTTTTACCAAGAAAATTGTTTTCGAGATTTCAACGGAATTATCCGTTTTGGGTGTTTTAAGACCTCCTGAGTAGTTTTCAGCATAATTTTAATAACGTCAAAGTTTGTTTACATCTGTCAAAATACCGCCAAACTTCAAACATTTAAATAAAATATAGGTAATAAAAATAAGGTTTATTTTTAAAGAATGATAATAAATCAGTTAGTTCAAAACGAGAACGGTCACCCATCCAAGTACTGACCACGCCATTCACTTAAAGTCCGGGCCTGGATGAACCTAGCATGCTGAAACTTGCACAGATTATTTTATTTCTGACGACCAGAAATAAATACCATAATCAGTTAATAGTTAATTAAATAATTACTATTTATTGATAAGTTAGTAATTTTGTTGGTTAATCTGTCTCCTAATTTTGTAAACTAAATGTAACTCAACTCTCCGACTATTTGGAAAGCCAAAACTAAATTTGATTTCATCGAATTAAAAGTAATTTTTCTTAGTTTGAAGGAATGCTTGTTCAAATTTGGCAGGAATTATCCTTGAAGTCATTACAATCGACGCAAATAAAGGATTTTTTTCAATTTTTGACGTCGCGAGGTCTACTGTTCACAAAACTACTAGTATTAAATTATTTGCTAAAGAATTTAAAAAGGTGGGAGCAGTTTTCATTTTTTAGACTACCTATTATATTATTGCCGGACTCTAAGGAACCCCGTCCAGATCAGTCAGTTAATGACTAAAATATTTTATCGAAATCTTCCTCCTCCTTCATCAGCAAACACTTTTTTATTCTTTATTTATTCTTTTGCTTCCGAGCGTACCGAAAGTAACGGAACTTATGTAATAGTTCTGAAGAAACAACAATTTTTAATGACTCGGATTTCAAAAAATACCAAACCGATAATCCGTTTTAGAAAACAGGAAACATTAATAAACAAAATGCAGCTTTGAGTTTATTGAACATAATTATTTTATCGTTCCCTCTCCATCCATCCGACCCTAAATGAGGAACAAAAAGGGGAAAAGAATTAGGAGGAGTGGTAGGGTAAATTTTGTATTTTGTAAGCTATAGAGGGCGCATTTTCGCAAATATTGTTGGGACCCCGGATTTCTTAGTTACGCCACAGGCCTAGCGTCCCCTTCCCCTCACTTGTCTAAGCATGCACTAACAATAGCACTCTCAATTCCAATTCCCCCCCCCCCTCTTTTTCAGTTAAGGCCCGTTTACACGGTGATAGTTCTTCCACGATAGAACTATCATGTCAGTCTACGTCATACAACTATCGCCGAGGTGTGCAGTCTACACGGTGAGAGTTTAAATACAACTTGTAAACTTGTCTTGCAGTCAATGTTACATCCACACAATACATTTTTGACTTGGATACGAAAATAAAGCCTTAAATGTTAAATTATAATACACTCTCAGCAAAAGGGATATTCATATTTGTTGGGAAGAACAAAATCTAATATCTAATGTGAAGCAAGTTATCATATTTGTTGCATTTAAATCTGTTATCACTTGATAAAAAAGTATAAGCCAATCAGCGTCTAGTATCTAGCGTTGTAGTTTTTATATAATCCGCGTGAGTACTCTGACTGCTGTGATAGAACACTCAACTATCTCGTCAGACGAGATAGTGTGATGGCGAATAATTCTATCGCGACAAAATCTATCACGCAGTCTACACGGTGATAGTCGTTGCGATAGTTGCTATCGTGACCGCAACTATTGCGCCAACTATCACCGTGTAAACGGAACTTTAGATCTCCTAATCTTCTCTTACTCTTAGTATATTAGGTATATCATTCTCACTCTCACTGGACTTGTTTGTTTACAAATCTTTTTCAATACAATTGGAACAACCTTTATTTGTTAATAATTAATAATTCAGGAGTGGGCAAATGCTGTACGAGATAGGAGATAAGGAAGTCTTTTTCAAAAGTCTTTGCTATAATATTATGTATTTTTCTGTCTTTCTTATCTCCCTTACTTCTTTATCCCAACATCACAACCTCTTTTAGTTACTTTCTTAACTAATATTAGTATAGAGTCTGCCAATATTAATTTCCTAAAAAATTGTTTAGATACAATTTTGTAGGCAGGTGTAGTTTTAGTTAAACGTTTACATGAGATGATATACGTTTTTGTATTCATATTGCATTTTTTATTATATTTGTGTCTTTTAGTACTTTTGATTTGTTTTATATAAAATAGAGCAATCCTCTTATAATAATATGTGGACCCATATAATGCAAAAAGCATTACTTTATCTTAACAAATTTTGAAACGAACTTTTATTTTTAATAAAATCTCAGGTTTACTAACAAAGGAGTTTTATTTCATTTTTATTCTAAAATTACAATTTGCATTCAATAAATTAAAAGGCTGCCGCCAATTAGTGTGGCACACAGCTTCCTCGCATCCTATCATGTACTTTATTGTTATATTAACATTATCATTATTGTTATATTACTGAATTGTTATTATTGTTTTTGTGTAAAAACTAATAAAGTTTTAGTGATCTTCAACACTTCATAGCAAAACAAACAGCGACCCCGCTCTTTGTTTTACATATTCGCGTTTCATAATTCGCGGACACACAGACCGACAGGACCAAAAACGTTACCTCATGTCTGAAAAGGATTTCTGTCTTGAAATTTTTAAAATTGGAGACATAAAAGTTTTTCGTTCCTAAAAGTGGACGTAATGCTTGCGTTACCTTCGGTAAGCTCGGCAGCAATTAATTATTACTAGGAGAAATAAAGACAAATGTATCTATGATACCAGGTTATTGAGATATAAGTCTGTAGTAACGTTACCACATTAATACAATAGTTATTTACGCACCATGGGAGTAAAGTAAGTGATTGCACACTGAGCGATGAAGTTGGTTCCTGAGGCGAAGCCGAGGGAACCATATAACGTTCACTCCCAAGGCGAAGCCGAAAGAGTTAATTATCGAGACGGTGCAAGTAATTTTTACTCCCGAGGTACGTACAAGATTTTAACTCCATAAGAGAGAAAAAAAAATATGGAAAGATTTTATTTTAAAATTATTTTATTCAACAAAAAATACATCTTTTTTAAATTTTTATAAAAAAAAAAAAGTTAGATATAATATTAACAATTCTCTAAATTTATTTAGAGAATTGTTAATATTATATCTATACTTATAAGTTTTCACATTAAAATTAATTTATAGATAGTAATTATTTGAATTGCAATGCTAAAATAAATGGTGGAATCAGCTGGAAGCTGAGTCGTGTATTGAAAACTGATGTATTTACATAATAGATTAGTTAATCTACATTTAGAAATTATGATTTCACTTTTAACTTGCTTGTTTCTTTTACTGATGAATCACTATGGCAACCATAGTGAAGGTTACATAAAATGCATGAAGATGGNTCTTTACTCAACTAGAAACTCGAGCAATATAGTAACTCCTTTCCGGTGTTTAGAAAAAACTAAAAAAGATCCCTCAGTAATAGGTGTAAAACTCTATAATTGTCTCCCTGTCTCATTAAAAAGTACTTGATATTAAATCTCTTAAATGTAATTTAAAGCAAATTCTAATATCACTCGCACCATATACCTTAAAGGAATTTTATGGTCACTTTAATGATTTTTTTTTTGTGTATTCTTTTTTAAATTATTTGACAAAGTTATATGACCTAATGGTAATTTCTACTGATGACAATAATACTTCTACTCCACAAATAAACTCATATAACGCATTCACAAGAATAGAATATATTATAACGCTTGCCAGAGGACGTGTAAATGATAAAATTAGGGACATAACGAATTGCACGATGTCCACTTGCTTTGATGCCTGGAGATCCGACATCCCTCTAGATGATTGGCTATTAGAAACTCACAGGGTTTTAACAGCTCCGCTGGAGATAGAAGTCACAGCAATAGGGATCAGGAGAAAGAAAGTCTATTGTCCTGACGCATTCACAAAAATCGTAATAAATGCACTCATGGGGACATTTATGTTCAAATGGATCAGCAAGAAATTGAGAGGTCTGGCAGGAGCAAAAGTTGCAACGTGGGGAGAGAGTGCATGATCAACTCGTGTAATGGTAAGCATGCATAAGAGTGTGTTTCCCAATCAAGAAAGCACAATACGGGACTTAAACAGCTGGATTGGCCAGGAGGTGAGCTAAAGTTAATGAGATATTCCTGTGTTCAAGCCTGGTCGTTAGGGTGGGTCAAAAAAAAAAATCGTTTTCTTTATGGGCACAGCGATTAAAAGGTGCATAATGGTCTTAAAGTATTGTGTCTGAAATATTATTACATTTTGATTAGTGTAACTGCCTCCGGATCGATATCGATTTTTTGATTATTCCACATTTTCGATAATTTTATTATTTATTTGTTTTTATTATTTTAATATCAAATTTTCAGAGAAAAATTGAGTTTTGGTATCAACCCATGAATGGTACTTGTTTAGATTGTTAGATATATGTCATATTTTAGGTTTAAAGGGTTGGGGGGACGAGTGGGGGTAGGAGGGGGGAGTCCCGTGTTGACGCATGCCTAACTTACCTTTCCATTCCAGTAAAGCTTTGACTTTGTTTGACTTCACTAAAGTAACATTTTGTTGTGCCTATTTCAGATATTTTTGTTTTGATAAGCTCATTTCAGTTATTTTTGTTGTTTCCTGCTCATTGCTGTTATTTTTAATACGGATCGCACTCGTTCAAAATGGAAATGTCCGTTGTTTGGCGATTCAAGTGATATGAAAAGTAATACATTGCCAACCTACGAAGACGTCATGAAGTTTTATGAGTGGAACAGACATAAGATAAAACGTGATAAAGAAACAAATAAAGAACCCACGTATAAGGAAATTGAAGACATCGTCGTGGGAAAAATTGAAGAAATATGGTCAAGAGCTTCTATTCCTACTGTCCAACATAAACGAGTGAAAGCGATGTTGAAGGTATATCATTTAAAATGCAAAAATCTTTTAAAATCGCATCCTAAAATACCCCACAAAAAATTAGAAGATTTTCACAGAGCCAGTCAAAAATTGTTAGACATTTCATCCTGTAAATGCTATAATATTTACGAATGCACTTGTCCCAAACAGAAAAGTGTACCTCTCAGAGAAAAATCTTTCTTGACGGACCAACGAACCACAAGAAAAATGGTGATCGGAATTGTTGATGCTGTAATAACAAAAAAACAAATGAAAACATTAAGTAGAAAATTACGTAGACAAACCTCACAGCGTCAGCTAGATAAAGAAAGCTCAGAAATGCTTAATGTTTCGACGACTTCATCCTAATCTAATCAATCAGACATTGATGATGTATTCGAGCCACGGCCACAAACCTCAAAGTTGGAGACTCCTGTCGAAAATCTATGGTAGACTATGCTTTACTTTCAAGAACTTGTGATAGATACAGAGTATCAGACAGGGCAGGGGCAGCTATTTTTTCAGCTGTTCTGAGCACTTCTACATTGGAAGTTATTGATAAAAATAAGCTTCGCAGGAAACGGAAGATATCAAGAAAATTATCCGTAGAAGAAGAAAGAGTTCAACATATACCTGCTTTATACTTCAACGGACGGAAAGATAAAACGTTTATCATTGAAGACAAAGGTGGAAAAAAGTACAGGCAGAGCATTCTTGAAGAACACATTCCATTGATAATGGAGCCAGAGTTCAAAGTTCTTGGGATACGTCGCACCGACTTCAGGAACATCTAAATCCATAGAACATGCAATCACCGATTTCTTTTTTAAATCAGAAATATCTATGGAGTCTCTTGTCGCTATTGGGTGTGATGGAACTAACATTAACGTTGGTAAATATGGAGGAGTCATACGGCTGTTGAAGAAAAGATTAAACAAACCGTTACAGTGGATTATTCGCCTGCTCCATATGAACGAATTACCGTTCCAACATTTGTTTCATCATATTGACGGCAGTACATCTGGGCCCAAGACCTTTTCAGGTAGGATTGGCAAGGATTTAGAGCTGCGTGAAAAAAGACCAATTGTTTCTTTTCGGTGCATTCCAATGGATTTACCCGAGTTTTCTGTTCAAGAGATTAGCACTGACCAAGCTTATTTGTACATAATAGTCATGGCGATTTCTACAGGTATATATATTTTACAGGTATATTACAGGTATTTAGGAAACAAATTGCCCGGAAAAATGTCCCACGCCTGATGGCTAACTCGTGCTAATTGAATCCTACGCTTGTACGTTTCGACAGAATCTCCGTCAAAAGAATTAGTAATTCTTGCAACATACGTCGTCAAGGTTTAAGCTCCAATCTGGTTCTCCATAAGAATACACCCTTCTTGTAAAGATGGAGTGCGACACCTCTTCAAACTCATCGCTGCAACTAGGTATTTGTCCACAGATCTAAAAGCCATTATAGATCCTGTCAACCAAAGGAATAGTTACTTTGCCCACCCCGAAAATTTATTGATCACAATGCTGACCGACTCAGAACCGTATATCCGTGAGTTGGCAGCACGTCGCATTTTAAAAGCCTGCAGCAGCCAGAAAAGAGGACTCTGTCTATTTCAACTTCCTGCCGTAAATTTCGAAGCTTCGTCTTACTCCGAGCTTATTGATTGGCAGGGAAATATATATGACCCACCAATATTAAAATCCACAACTGACGAAAGCATACAATTATTTGTCGCCCAAAAAGGAGAAGGAGAATTGCCTTTACTACGTCTACCATGTCACACACAAGCAGTTGAAAGAGCAGTTAAGACTGTCACAGAATTGTGAATTCTGAAAAAATGTCGCCATCTTTGGATGAGTACATACTAAAGGGCAAATAAAAAAGATAATTTGCCCAGCAGAAGAAAGAAGAAATGCAGGTCTAAAAGGGAAAGAATGAACCAAAACCAGTGGGATCACCTTTTGCACTCAACTGCGTTACCAGGATTTTACCAAAATCCCTTTACTGCAGTATCTTTAAGCCGTTTTAACTCAGTCATGCTGATTCTTGTGTAGGTTACTACTAGTTTAACAATTATGTTTATATAATATAACATAGTTTATATTTATAGCAAAAGAAAACAACATTGTAATATTAAATTTGTCAGCTCACACTAGTCATCGGTCACAGCCATTAGATGTGAGTGTGTTCCTTCCATTAAAGTCTGATTGGAATGAGGCCCTGATTAATTGACAGAGAAAAAATGTTGGCTGTAAAATTCTTTAAAAATATTTTTTCTAGACTGATTCAGAAGATCTGGAACAAAGTTAAGCCCCAATCGGTAAAAAATTGCTTTACTTCTAACTGTTATTTGTTTTACAAAATAATGACGACATTACGACGAAACCCCTATGTGGTAAAAAATATTGATCTCCTATTTTAAAAATTGTTAAAACCTTTCCTAAGGTCTTGAGATAAGGTAAGAAAGAATCCTTGCCTTCATTTTGTGATATTTGTTATTATTTTGTTGAGTAATTTATCTAGAGTTTAAAAATAATTGTAATTAAACAATTTTTCATCGTGAAAATAGATATATGGAAGGCAATAACCTCTTTCATTCTGCAATTCAAAAGGGGTTTCCGGCTGTGTCTGATGCCTTGAAACTTCTGTATTGTCAGAAGTATTTAGAGGTAATAGGAAGTATGAGAGGCAAGTTTACTGTGCTTGGTTAGAGTTAGGAAATGTGATTGGTTCAGAGCGGCATAATTTACTTCACTATGCAATGGCTTTTAATCACGTTGCAGAGGTTCTTAGAAGGATTATTTTTTTAATATTACGTTAAGCTACAATTCCTGGTGAAAACCCCTGAATGGATAATCTGTATATTAGCACTTTCAATCGGCCTTTTCCAAGGGTGCTGTTTTTCTCCAGTAGGATTTAAAGTTGTTTTTAACTCTTAATTGGTATCAATAAAAATAAATAACTGTCTACCAAGGAGGAAAGAACGTATTATGGGTCCTCCTAACTGTAATTCTAAGAAATGTGAGCAAATGTCTGATCGTTATTGTGACGAATTTACAGAAACAGAAAGAAACTATTTTTAAGTATTTTTGGAAGTAAGTATCATGGTAGGCTAAATTAGGTAAGTAATAGGTAAGCTAAATTAGGTAAGTATCATGGTAGGCTAAATTAGAAGCAAAAAAAGATTTATGCATCTTCCATGGTAGGGAGAGTTCCTAAGAAAAAGAGAAGAGTTCAATAGAATCACAGTAGCTCTTATCTTCGTTGGAGATGTAAAAAAAATAGTTTGTAAGAAAACTTTTTTTAATACTCTTGACCTAAATGAATGGATGACCCATAACTGGATAAAACAAGAATGGTGTACCATACAGTTACACAAAAGTTCGGAAAGCTATAATGTAAGCAGGACTAGTAAAGAAGATACCTCAAACCACAGAAAGAAATCAATTGGACGTCAGATAGACAATAACAAGAAAGATATCAGCAGGAATTTGCATCTTTAGAATTTTATTGACGAGTTACGAAAACTTCCAAGGCATTATTGTAAACAACGAACCTCAAATTTAAATTAAAAAATAAAATTATGTTCAAAAATGTACGTGTATAATGTAGTGATGATTTGTGATTCACAGGCATACCTGACTGCTTCAACTTCTGCTTCTTGCCTTATGGACTATTTACAAGATCATAGTCTTGGAGAAAAAAAAAATCCCAATAGTTATCTTCAGTGATAGGTGTACATATCAAAATAGAAATGTAACTGCGGCAAACACCTAGCTACATTTTGCTAGTAAACATGATGTTATAATCAAACTGAAGTATTTATTTAAAGGTTATACCACTATGGAGCGTGATTCTGTTCATGTGTGTATTGAGCGACTATAAACCACAAATACATCTGTTTGCCTGTGGAGTACATAAATAAAACTAAGGAGGCAAGGCAAAAGCCATTTGCATACAACGTAAGGTATCTTAGATATGATTTTTTTTCAAAGATTATACTGCACTACAGTATTGACACAATTAGACCAGATAAAAGTAGGCGGTGATCCAGTAGTTAAGGACCTTGTTTGACTGAAGTATTCCAGCAAAGGTATTTTAAATAAACTAAACTTCGACGATGAGTGCAGGGAGCTTCCTAGAACACCTGCTAATAATTTAAGGGCATTTTCTGAACGGCCATAACTACATAAAAAGAAAATTCCCGTATCTCTAATGAAGTACAAGCACTGCCAGGAATTGATGTTTGTATACTGCGACACCTTTTATTAAATGTTCCATCTCAATTTTAATATTGTTCAAAAGAACAAGTTCTAAAAAAAAAAGGTTTACTATTCATTTTTATTTAACAGTTTTGTTATGCATACTATGCATTACAAAGGCCGTAAAAGTAGGTTCAGAGATATCTTTTAACTTAGAGAGATGTCATTAAATTAAAACGGAGATTTGTATATATTACTGAGGACAAAAATGGTAGGTATATTATGTGAATGGTTACAAAAAAACATGTTGTTACCAAATGGAGGTTAACCAACACGTTGTAGGCTACAGTCTAAGATCAAAACTTTACCTCATCAAAATGTAGACAGATTTAGAAAGCTCCACTTCCGAAGTCAAATGAAATTAACAAATACTATCAAAAATAAACAGAGAATCAGATATTTAGAAGTTTCACAAACAACTAACTGACCACAAATCAACTGATTTCTTGAAATCAAAATCAAATCGTAATACAATGTGAACCAAACAATTAACTACTAAACAAACAAACAACCAGTCGAACAAGTACGATACAACTTGAACAAATATCACAATTCTGATAAACTCAGTGTCAACAAGATCTAGATAGATTGAAAAGAAGCTATTTCAATTTGAATAGCCATTTCAAAATAACTGATTAACAACAAATGAAAACCTTTGACGACCGCAGAATAATCATTGCAATAAATATTTTAACCATCGGATAAATAATGCAAAAAGTAAAGAATTAAGAAGACAGACACTATACAGCATAGACAAAATAAAAACGTTTCGGCAGCGTTGATGCAAGATGAGAAGGTAGCGGCTAGCGGCTGACCAGGTTATAACTTATTAAACGGTCATTCTCTCGGTCGACCGGCGGTTTGTTGACTAGACCTTAGAACTTGTATATATCCCAGCATTGTGAGCATGCGCAAAGGTGATAAAGATAATGTAGAGGGGAGTTAAACGGCAACCCTTTTAGAAGGTTTCATATCAAAAACAAATCAAAGGTTATAAATAAGTTTTTAGTGTTATCTCTGATGTTATTAATCTAATTATAATTATTATTGGATTTAATATTCTGTCTTTTACTCAGCACTTGTGGCTATATCAGCAACTTATAAANGGTTGGGCACTCGACATATGTACTGAGATTGATGACATCATTCGTTCATCTCTGCCGGATGAAAATTAGCAGACGGCAGGATTTTTCTCGAACCTAACAGTGTTGAGCAAGGAGCAAAACAATTATCATTTTAATGCAAGATACGGGTGTAGTTGTTTTGACAATCTCTTTCTTTCAAATTCTAAAAACAGCGGGAATCATGAGTTGGGGATTCTCTTAATTGCTGGGAAGGGACAGAGATACATGAACATTAATGCTATGTTTGACAGTATGGGTGAGCATAAAGCTGTTACATTGAGAGGATTCCATCCATTCACTGGGTCAGATGTGACATCATCATTTGCAATGAAAGGGAAACAGACTGCCTGGAAAGTGAGGAAATCATTTCCCGAAGCCTTCTAAGCTATCTCTCTACCTCAACAGTCTATTTCTGACGAGACTTTTCAAATTTTCTGCTTCACTTCAAAGACGCAGAAGACATCTTAGTCAATCGTATTCGAAAGCTTCTCTTCACTTCTAAAAGTCGCAGTCTGCAAAGTCGTAGATGCTCATTGATGGAAATATTGGAGGGGGACCATGGTAGCGGACCATGGGGAGTGGACCACCGGTGTTTCTACTCTTTCTATTATGACTGCATGTAAGGATTTAGTAAAGTGTAGTTGCTCCGGATGCTATACACGATGCTCCTGTTCAAAGGCCAAGGTTCAACAATGTCAACAATGTTCGTAGACTTACGCGGTTATAATTGTAATGAAGTTCTGGGTCTTTCGGCGGTGACCGTGTCTCAAAGGGTTTACGTCCCAACGTTTCGCTCCTACTGCTAGAACCATCTTCGGGGGTGTTCATTGTGTCCTGAGTTTTAAGACAGGTGTGAACTATGATGTCAACAATGTCAATTTTGTAATTTCAACTGGCCGCCATTTTGAAACGGCAAAAGATAAAAAGCTCTGGTTTGCGGCAAATGTTTTCTTTTTTCAAGGCCTTTTCAAATATGTATCACAGTATAGGGGTTCCAATTTGAAATTTTAAAGTTAAATCCAATATGGCGGCAACCAAAATGGCGGGAAAATGGGTACCCACAAAAAATAATAGTTTTTGATGCATGATGAAGATTACAACAAACCGCAGTTTGATATCTTTAATATTAACGGAGATAATTAGCCGTTGCCGAACTGTTACCACACCCTTTATATAGAAGTGTCAGGAGTGCAGACTGTTCGTTAAACTCTTTGAATCGAGATATCTCTAAACTGGTTACTCCTATGAATAAAAGTGATAATATCTTTTTTGTAGGAAATTTCCGATGCTACAAATTTTATTTCGTATGATTTTTCTGTAAATGTGACCTTTAATGAGATATTCGCAAAAAACCAATTTTGAGAACTCCTAAAAATTTGAAAATATTTGATTTTTTGAAAATTGTGCTCAACCTTTTAAGATTAGAGATAAATGTATAAGGACAATAAAGTTTCTCCTTTAAAAGAGCTTTAAAACAAAAAAAAGAAATTCAAAATCGGACCATTAGGAGATGAGGTACAGAAACATTTAGTTCGTCATACGGCGGCTAATGACCGCCATCTTTAATGGCCGCCATTTTGGTGTCTTGCACGGATTTTGAAGTGGCTCCCTATCTGAAAAGTTACGTCTAGGCATCAACTATGCCCACACAAAGTGGCATATTCCAATCAAAAAGTGCAGCTTTTTTTGGTGTACCCAACGTACTAACAGGGCCGCTGAGAGGATTTCTGGGCCCCTGGGCAAGTTGGCATCTTAGCCCCTTTGAACAAATAATTGGACTAAAGGGGGAGAGGGGGGGGGTCCTTTTTGTATAATACATATAATAATATAAAATAAAACATTACATTTAAACATAAATATAACATCTGGGGGCACGGCAGTGCCCCCGCCAAGTCGAGCACATCCTTTACTGGAACCAACTCACGACACCCTCTATATTATCCTTTTGAAGATACTTAGATATATATAAAATTAATTTTAATTTAAAGTTCATGACAAACTGAACCGGAAATAAAAATTTCATACCTCTACCCATATAGTAGTTCACTTAGTTCATAAGATATGAGCCCAAAGTTTTGTTATTTCGTCACTCTCTCGCTCATCATAATTCTAAGGCACTTCTAACAATCCTAGAAACTTGAAATTTTGTATGTACAAATAAAGGAAAAAGTCAAAAATATGGATCTTTGTTCCTTTTTTAAAGGCTAATAGAAAAACCGCGTATTCAAAATATTGTAAAAAAAAAAAAAATATGAGTGAGGCTCTCA
>KZ652669.1:15782-39445 GCA_001010745.2 Gerris buenoi
AATTTATATTATAAATTGGAGGAATATTTCCAAGAAATGTTTTAATGTAAATTATGTGTTTCTTTTTTAATGTTAATTGTGTTTTGTACTTAAATGGATTAAATGAAATACCTGTTGACTTCACTTGATGGAAATAAATTTATTCTTATAATTATTTCTATAACACGACTGATAGCCAAAATAACCTTGATAACACGACCCTCAACAAAAAGAGCACCTCGATAAAGATAGTGTTTCCCTATTCCCCTTGAGACACTTCTTATCGAGGTTCTACTGTAGTAGGAAATAACTATATGTGGACTAATATAAAATATAATTAAATTATCTAAAATAACTTATTTTATATTGTTTTCTTCACTTTCTACACATTAAAAAACTATACTTAAAAATATAATTATTCTTTAATGCTCTTACCACTTTAGACCATATTATATCAATTCGATGTCTCTTTCCATCACTTATTTCTATTTGTTTCTGTTCAATTCTAACTGTTCCAGTACCATAGTCCACTAATAGAACGGGAAATCCATCTCGAAGTTCCAAGGACATGAAATCTGAAATAAACATATTGAGTAATGTATAATTTGTTTTTAATAGAATGTAACCAAAATCAGATTTCTTAAAATATCTCCTAATACACTTTACTTCTTATAAAACTCTTACCTTTAATAGCAAAGGCATCGTTGGGAACTGTAGGACCAATATAAAATACAAGTCCATTTGGTTTGTGTGCAACGATTTCAAGAGATATATGAGATTCAGTACAAGTTTTCCATCTAGGATAAACACTCCAACTATCTCCGTAGAACCCAATAGCTAAAATTTCACAGAATGGTCCTTCGAAGCCTTCAGGACATTCACATCTGAAATAAACAATAATGCATGATTGTGTTAATACAATATATCTTATGGCACAAAAATAATTAACTACTTGATAGGCTAGGAATAAATAAATGAGTTATTTTGTTTTAAATATTAACCTCACTAAATTATAATTTAAACATAAAATTTTTCAAATATTTTTGCAAAAAAGCAAAGCGACTTACTTGTTACCAATGGATGTGCCGCCATTGTAACAAAAAATTCGTTCAGTAGTTTCACAAGTACAAAGAGGGTCGACCACAGCTCCGACACCAACAAACGAGGTTGTATTGGTATAAACTGCACTCGGGACGTTACTCTTGTTCAAAAAATTTGTGCAAGAAGCGTTGCAATACATTTTTTCAACAAGACATTCGTCGATATTGATCATAAGTATTTTTGTACCTATAGCAGCCTCCAACTAAAACAAATAGATCGACAAAAAATTAAAAGATGAAAAAAAGATAAATTAATGTTTCTACTAATAATAAAATATTTATACGTTTAATAATTTAGAAAGATTAAGGAAAGAAACAAATAAAATAAAGCGCATTGAGTTGGCATGGATGCAGTAGTAAATGTAAGTTAGAAGGTGGGGAAAATAAAAAGCCCCATGCAAAGTTACCAAGTGGAAACAAGTAATTAATAAAGAATTTGGCAGTTGAAAGTGTGGAAATAATAAGGAAAAAATCAAGAGTATAAAAAACATGTTCCGGCAAATGCTAACGAAGGTAAATAAAATCAAAAAGTGTGGGGACATTAACCGGCCTTGATTTTTGTGGTTTGAAAGAGCTAATATTTTCCTGATAAATGTAGTACCAAGCAGAAAACATCATTAAATTATTTGTCATCCAGTAGTTAGACAGTGAGGAAAAAAACCACTTGTTGGAACCTAGCAATTGGTACCATTTTTATTATCCCCTTAGTAGAGTTCCAGCCACTTGCCACATACCACTGTACTAAGTAACGCTGAAGCAAGTATGGTATGATGATTAGTGAGCCACGCAAATCAGAGTCTTGTGGCGTGGTATCGAACCCACGATCTCGTGTTCCCTTTGATTCATTGATGGCTGACGAAATGATTTAAGCCACACTTTTACACTGGCTCCACATTCATTTGTCATCTATTATCCTGTAGGATTTTCACTAGAAATGTCTCAAAGTAAGAAAAGTGATTTTCTACAAGCCATTCAATTTCTACACTTGTGATGTTTCACTTACCTCTCTCGATATCTTAAAATTCTTCACTTAACGCTATAATAGAAGCATTATTAACTTTGGCAAATTGCACTGTTGTGTCTGCCACCAACTGACCTGGATAGTTTACACCCTTGTCAAAACAAATTTCCCTGGTAACCTACTGCCAGCTTGTCACAATTAGCATTTGTCTTAATTGTGGCACAACTTCTATTCCAGGGTATAAAAATAAAATATACATTCTACATATAAAGATATTGTCATGCTCCAACATTCAGAGTTAAAAGATTAATACAAATTGTATGAAAATACAAGTATTTTTCCACACATGGATATATAATTAAAACAAACACTTCATGACTATTAATCATAAACATACCTCTACTTTGTGTAGACTGACAATAGCGTTTAATCTCTCAGGTTGATAATACGGAGAGCCATGAGCTGAAAATCTCACATCCAGTTGAGTCGAATTAGAATTATGAGGCGAATGTAGAACAGTGAAGACATCAACATTGTCAAGTGACACATTCAGGTAATTTGCTAATTTTTCCCTCAAAATATTTTGTTTACTGTAACCATTCTAAAAGAAAGAAAAGAAAACATTGATAAGAATTAGTCTCACAACATACTAAGGAACAATATTAATGAATATAAAATTTTAAATATAGCTAACTTATCTCTTTTACTTTATAATTTTTAAAGTACAAATAATATAATAGCTAATAAAAAAAAAAACAACAGAATATTATGAACTACAATAAAAAATGTTTAAATCAATTCTAACAATTGGTTAGTCAATACGAATAAAAGACATACCCTCTGAGTCTGTACAAATTCTTCAGCAGTGACACCACCAAAACGAATTGAACCAGATTTATCTACCGCTTCTTCAGGAATTTCTTTCACGGTCACATTTACCACAGCAGATACAGTGTGTCTAGGAATATGAGGAAGTGCTTCTTCTGTCACCTAATAAATCATATAAATGTAAATAAGTAACAAGTTTAAGCAGGGCAAGATCTAGGGGGAGCAGGCTGTCCGAGGCGCTTAAGCCTGGTTTACACGATGCCAATTGGCAAGACAATTGAAAGAAGCCAGTTGACTGGCATGAAATTACTGGCTTCGTGTAAACGTTTTACGCCAATTGGCTTGCCAATTGACCCGTCAATTGGACTGGCCAGCTATTGTCTCCAGGAGTAGGTTGAGGACAATCAACTGGGCCCAGCTACGAGATCCGAGAGGTGGGGGTGCTCCCCCACCACCGGATCTCGATATAGCCGCGACAATTGGCACCGTATGAACGATATAGGACAGTTGCGTCGTGCCAGTCAGAGACAGTTTCTTTCTTTCCTATTACTCTGTATTCTCATTATTATCTTTTTTCTCTCAATTTAATCTTTGTATTTTCTAAGTTCATTTTTTTATAACATAATCTATGTTTACGCGTAAAATGGCTCCGAAGTTCAACGATGAAACTAATTTAAAATTGGCTGAACATAGATGTTTGTGGGACATGCATGATGATCTGTAAAAAGATAAAAGCGCCCATCAAACAGCACTCGTAGAGATTGTCAATAAAATGAATATCGAAGCTTTTAGTGTGGATGAGGAGAAGGCTAAAATTAAGTCCTTACAAGGCACTTTCAATATAGAACTTGCAAAACAACAAAAAAGTGCTAAAAATCGTCTATTTCTTGACCTCTATTTGCGGGAAAATTCATATCCACGTGTAAACGGTATTTTTTTCAACTGGACTGGCCAGCGATTGTCCCGCCAATTGTCTCGCCAATCGGCTCGTGTAAACCAGGCTTTAAGGTAACAGGGGACGCCATACTGGTAAAAAGTTTTTTTTTATTTCTCATTAGAATAAGAATAAGCAAAAAAAGTGAATTAATCTACTAGTTTCCAAACCATTTGTCAGGGCTTTTCTTTTGTTAGTAAGTCACCCTTATGTAAGACAGTTCCTGGACTAAAGGAACAACTGCACAACTTTTATAAAATTACTCACTTTTTTTGTTGTTTCTATTTTTGTTTATTTGATAAGGCTACTCCCTGTCTCAAATTTTAGTTATTTCATTAACAGCTATACTAACTATGACAAAGTAGCGGAAAAGATTTATAGACAATTTAAAATATTGGTTACTTTCTCAGTGACTTTAACATATGTTAGGTTGATAAACCATTTCCTAAAGGGAATAACACCGAAGCGAGTATGGTGTGGTCATTAGTAAGTTATATAAGCGTGCGTTAAAGGGTGGGGAAAGAGTGCCCCATATGGGGTGTCCTTCACCCTGCTCCGTCCTCGAACCATAGATACAAATCACATCTCATGACACGGATCGGAAGGTAAGCCTAAATCTATTCCTGGATTCATAACAGAAAGAAATAATGACAGATCGAATGGTAGAAAGAATAGACAAAAATTACATTAAAATGAAGAGTGAATGACTGATTGGTTGTGCCTTGAAGCATAATTATCATTCCGGTTCTGGAATCCAAATCGAAATTGGGATGGGGTCCAGACGCCCAACTAAAATGCTTATCAGAGAGATCCCAGTCATCTGGGTCTTCAACATAAACTCTGCCGATTTCAGTATCTGGAGCTTCGCCCTAAAATAAAAAATAAGAAGCAAAAGTCATAAATTATTTATAAATCTTAGTATGAGAAAAAAAATAGATAGCTAAAATGTAGAATATAAAGAAATAAATGTCAATAATAATGTGAAATTTACCTTGTAGTTGTAAACAAAAATTTTGCTTGAGCCCTTTTTCATAGGATTATCATTTTGATCTCCAATGACAACTTGCAACGTACTAGTTCCAGTCTGTTGTGGTACACCACTATCACTGATTGCAATAGGCACCATGTAGCTTTTCTTTTCTTCACGGTCAAAACTTACAAGTGCAAGAAGGTCATTCCCTAAAAAAAGGAAGAAACAACAAAATGATGTTACTACATCAAGCAAAAGTGTTCTACATAAAATTATAGCTAGTTATATAATAAAGAGTTTAGCTTGTGAACCACAAACATATCTTTGTTAGATGAAAAAAGAGTTATAATCCAAAATTTTCTGGTACATACCATTAATGCTAAATTTTGACTTGATATCTTCACTTGCACTATTTGCCAGTGAAAATATGAACGGAGAACCATTTTCAGGGCCGTCGTTGTCTTTTGCAATTAATGAAATAATTTTACCAGGTGATTGGTTTTCACGCCATACAACAGGTTGAGGCTGAAATAAAGATAAACATAAATAATTAATATGGAAAAGTTATTAATTTTGCGCTATAAACAAATACAAGTGTAAATGAGTTGGCATAAACATAAAAAAAAAACTCATGGAAAATAAGGTAAAAAAAAACTTACCAAATCTAGAAATGGAGCATTGTCATTTTTATCTATCAATGTTATTACAACTTCAGTACTTTCTCTCAAACTGGATAAACGACCGTCTTCATCATTAGCAGCAATTAAAACTTGCCAAGTTTCAAATCCATCAGGCGGATCCCTATTAAGAGGCTAGAAACAATAACTAGTTGTTAATATTTTTTCAAAAACATACCATACCATTTTAACAACCATAGCTCAAAAAGTATTATATATAATATTAGCTAATAGGAATTTTACCTTTATAAGTGTCAGACATCCATACTTATCGATGGATAATAATTTCTGCTGTTCTTCTTTAACAACGAAATAAACAATATGCTGTGGCTGATTCCTATCAGGTATGTCTGGATCATAAGCTTTAAACTAAAACAATAAAACAATATAATTTTTAATAATTATCAAGATCGAAAGAGGTTTTTCATTTGAGAAAGACAAGGTGGAAATCAGGTACCATAACAAAAAACAGAAATTTAATAAATCTACTCTTTAATGTGTACTCGCAATTTGCATCAAACCAAAATATAAACACCGACATATCTAGCAAGTTTGAATCCCAGGGAGGTGAAAAAAGTTTCACAAGGATTGTTCCAGCACCAAATCTGAGAACGGTTCTAGACCCAGCTCAATTTTTTTTTATTTGCATGCGTCTATGAGGACTGGTTCAGCATTGATTTTAAAAGAGGAACTTGTTCGAACAATTTAAGAACTTTTTCAGAACTGCAACCTTTAAGTTACCTCTTTATCCCTAAGTCCCTTTTATTATCATCTTCTCCACTTGTTTCATTCATGTTTACTCAAAAATGGTTTACTTTAGTGAACCCTCAAAAATGGTTTACTTAAGTGAACCCTCAAAAATGGTTTACTTTAGTGAACCCTCAAAAATGGTTTACTTAAAGATTGACAAAGTTTACAAAAATGCACACAAGGGCAAATTGTTTACAAAGTTAAAAAATTTGTCACACTTTCTTTTCCGAATAGTTACATTCCGCCCTTAATTCTGTATTTTAGTTTGTTACCAATGAAAAATTTGTTTGTACAAATTTAGTAATTTTTTAAAACATTAACTGTAGAATTATATGAAGTTCCAAAACTGTCCGTAAAAAATGTATTAAAACAGTCTTTTGATAGTGTGTATGATCCGCACAGTTCTAGAATTTTCCGAGGCTCTGTTGGAACAAACCTACAGTCATGTACTACAACCAATAGATGAGTAAAGTGGTTGGATCCCCCATCCTGTATTAACCTAATCGATCATGTGTTGATCAGGACACAAAAGAAACAGCAAAAAAAAATATACATACTTTTACAATGCAGTTATTGACAAGTTCTTCTTCTTCAATAGTTATATTTTCCTGATATTCGTAAAAAACCGGAGGGTTGTCATTTACATTTTCAATTTTAATTTCCACACGACAATAATCATCATAAAGACCATCGAAAGCACGAACTTTGAGTGAGTACTGAAACACAAAATATTGATCATAATAAATAAATAACACATTTATAAAAAAAAATTGTGAAATTGAAGAAAATAAATACTTAATCTCAGTGATTAAGTATAAACTATAGTTGCAAAAAAATACACAAATATTTGTAAGTCTAAAATATTTTTAGGGGGGTTAATGAGAGATAAGTGACTTGATGGCAGATTCTGTAACTTTGAAACCTCCCATATCAAAAGTTTTGTTTATGGAAGATATGGGCGCAGCTCTTAATTTGAATATGTAACCTTAAGGGTTGTTAAACAACTATAAAGTTAATATTTTGGTTTTGATATACTACAAGTCCAATAGTGACGTTGGTATCTGTCAAGTTAGGCTATTATATCTGAAATCAAGATTAAAATCCAAATAGAGTGTTGCCATTATTATTAGTGTTCACTCTTTTCCAGACCTGGAAACTTCAAGTAACTTCCCTAAGAAAGAAGTAATGATACTACCTCGTAATTACTACCGGTAATTAGTAGTAGTAATTACTTAATAATTTCTTTTATTTACTTATGAAATTTTATACTTTCACTGAAATACACAGAATGTAACTTCATCTTTAAGCAAAAGAATATTATAATTACCGTTGTTCTAGTTTCATAATCCAATTGATTTTTTACACGTATTTTTCCTGTCTTTTCTTCGATAAAGAATGCATCATTTTCATTGCCCTCAATAATTTTATACAAAACAGGAGAAGCTAAAACAAAATAAAAATAATAATAATAAATACATTTATAAACATAATAGTATAGTTTAAAAATAAACAAAGTAACTTGTTTAAAATATAATTACCTGTGTCATTATCGAGTGCTTTGACTTCAGTAACTAAAGCATTAATGTTGGCATCTTCAGGTATTGCCTCAGCAACATACAACGATTTTGTGAATTTCGGAGGATGATCGTTCTTATCAACAATTTCAATTCGGAACACTTGCAGTCCTGTAAAAAAAAAGAATATAGTTATCAAACAAATTTTAATAGCTCTAAAATATGCTACAGACAAAAGACGTTAGCAAACTTAAAATATGGGATTTGATAAGACAACAATTGTTTGCCATCTGTCAAAGTGATAAGTGCTCAATTTACTGTCTCTTATTTAACTTGTCTTATTTCCTATACTTGATATTACCTACTTGATATTTTCTATACTTGATATTACCTACTTGACATTTTCTATACTTGATATTATTTACTTGATATCTTCTAAACTTGATATTATTGGCATCTTCCCTCACCTAAATGTGGAGAATATGTTAGCTAACCCTTAATTATAAATTTGAATTAAACCTCCTTATTTATTAAAAAAAAAAGTACTTATGGTGTAGTGAATTTCCCAAATAATTCCAAAGGAGGCTACTAAAGTAATACATACTTAATTGCTATACGTTAATAATTATTATTGATATTCACAGACTTAAATAAAAGGCATACAATTTATAATATTATTAGTAGTAGTAGTAGTAAGGTCCTAGTACTAGTAATACACAGGTAGGACGAACCACTTGTTCGAACCTAGCAATTAGGCCATCACTTAGGTTCTTTTTACTATCCCTGTGATAGAGAATTCCCGCCACTTCACACATCATACCTCTGTACATTGTACTGCCCAAGCGAGTATGATGTGATCAATAGTGAGCCATATAAATAAGAGCATCACTTCGAACCCATGATCTCCTACCACTCATGATTCAGAGATGGCCACGCAGACGTGGTAAGTAATTTATAATATTAAGTAAGTTAAATAATAATAATACCTCTATTGTGTTCTCCAGATGAATAGAGAGCTGAGGGTGAATTATCTGTAGCAATTACTTTCACATTATAGAAATCTTGTTGCTCTCGATCAAACGTTTTTAAAGTAGTAATATTACCAGTGTAACGATCAATTGCAAAGTTCTCTTGATTGTCAGCAAGTTCATAAGTCACCTAAAAATACAATACATAGAAGTAATTAAAACATATTGAAATCAATTATAAAACCATATATAAAATAATTATTTATAAAAACAAGAGAAAAGTACAATTATTTTTTTTAAAAAAGTTGGAAAGGTTCCTCCTATTAAAATGACATGTTTCCATTAAAAAATGTCCAACCTCAAGGCTATGAGAGATGATATTTCAGGGATACCCTATATTATTCCTGTATTTGGGTTATTAATATTAAATATAACATAACTGCTAAGTTCTAAATACTTTTGAAGATCAAGTACATTAATGGCAGTAGTAGTAAGGGGGGCGGGGAGGCCAGGCCTAGCAAATAGACTTCGGGTCCTTTTTGCCAACCCCTGAACTCACACCTATCCAACCACCACAGAATCACCCTCGAATTTCCTTTTTTGGGTCACAAAGGAGAGAATGTCTTGCCACTTTAGTGTGACAAACTCCTCTTCCTTGATTTCCCCTCCTAATAAAGACTAACACAAAAAATTATAAGGGTCTTTGGTTTTGCCCACAGACCCTAACGGAAGAATAATAACAAATAAATTAATATATTTACATCCAGTTTTTATATTACCTGGTTGTGAGCAGTAGTACTATCAAGATCAATGGCTTTAACTTGCATAACAGGAGCTCCCGGAGGTTCATTTTCAAAAACAGAACCGGACACCACTTCGGTAAAAACAGGGATATTGTCGTTTACATCTTTCAACTGTATACTGATACTGGTTTCAGCAGCCAAGTTATACTTATTCTACAAATAAATTATACAAAATCAAAACATTCAAATAATCATAATCATATTTCATACATGTTGATTCTGAAGTATTGTTCTATTTTTCAATTTTATACCTGAATTCTGACGGTCAAAGTGTATTCGGCAATTGATTCATAGTCCAACAGTCTAGCCAGCTTTATTTGTGCAGTGTTATTTTCAGGCTCTAAACGGAATGTACTAAGTTTGTTAGTTTGTTCAGTCCTTCCTACCACTAGTTCAAATACAGGAGCCAAATGGTCAGTGTTAGATCTGTAGGAGCAAAAAAAAATTTATAAATAGCAAAAGAAATAAGTAGTAAAAAATAATCTGCTATAATTAGTTTTAGTATCTAATTTAGCTTAAGATGAAAATCAATTCTTATATTTGCATAAATTACAATAACTAAGTTTATGAGAGAAATAAAAAACAAACTTACACAGCAGTTAATGTAGCAATAGGAAAATCGAACTGTGACAGACTCTCAGGCAAAATAATAGGAGATACTTTAGGTGTGATCGAAGTAAAAGCAGGAGCTTTCTTGTTAGATTCGACAACTAGGATGTCAAGATTAATAGCAGTTGGACTTGAATGGCTTCCCTGATCTGCGGCAGAAGCTTTCAACTTGAAATATTGCCCTGGTTGCCTCTGAAAACCAAAAAAAGAAAAGTTTAAACATCAAATTGAGTAAATATTCTATGAAAAGTTTAAGGATAGTATTTCTATAAATTAATAACAGTAATAGATGTTTTATTAAGTTTTTAGAATCATTATACAAATAGGCTCCATGCTAAAGTGCTTATCTATAAATATAAAATAAAAGTTTTGTCTGTACATTTATAAGGTTTAGAAAATGTTAGGATACTTTCTCATTTCGTGCATTATGAAAAACCAAATTCGCATTAACTTTTTTCCTGCCTGCATTTATGTATGTCTGTTGCCGCAGGTCTGACTTGATAAGCGTAAAACTGGCTGAACGAAAGGCACTATTATTGTCCTAACTCTAATTTTGATCAATCGTTTTCTAAGCAAACATAATATTTTCTATTAAGTTTGGGTTTCTTTGTCATTTTTATTTTATTGCCAAAAATTCCAACCTGCAGCTAGACGAAGGCAAATGAGCTTCTCACAAACTGTGGCATCTTATTTAATAAACTTCAACCAAATCTAATGATTTATACGAGTATTAATGTCGTAATATTTGTTCAAGATAACTTCAAAATTAGTACAACTATGTAAGTTACTAAATTGGAACAATTTATAAGTTCCTCAGAGTGGACCCTTACAAATGGTATGTTCCATATCTCCTTTTTAAGATGATAATAAACAGCTAAAACAATAAATTAATTGATATAGACTAAAAAAGTTTAATCAAGGGATAAAAATTAAACTTACATCAATTGGTCTGTCTAGATAAATGACACCAGTGTTTTTGTCAATCCTGAAGTATGAGCTATCATTGAACATATGATTCTGGTTGGTCAAATCATATAAAACTATGCTGTTGTTGCCATCATCGATGTCAGTCGCAGATATTCTCATTACTTCGCTGGAGGGCTGAAGATCTTGAGGAACTGACTCCTCATATTTCTGTAAAAAAAGTTAGCAAAAATAAATATCAGGGTTTACATATAATATGGATAAGGTTGATATATTTTATCATTTTTGGGGTTAGTAAGGTCCATAAGATAAATTACTTCCAAAGGAGAAACAAATATGTAATTTATGTAAGTCAAACCGTTCGAGAACCCCTAAATTCACATGGTTGGGACAGGATTCACGAGGTGGTTGGTTCACAAAAATCTTATGGTTTACTGTGTCTTGGCATTTATTCAGACGGACACAGGGAGTTTTCCATTCAGATTGGGAGGATTTTTTTTTTCGTTTGCTCTATAATCTCCAAGCTCCATCGTCTATTTTATTTGAGCCTATATTTTCATATTTTTTTTTATTTAATTATTGGGAGGTCAGAGGAAAATATATTAAACTGATTGATTATAATTATCAAATCAAATTTTTACACAGGGATCTTAAACAAAAGAACCATTTCAGGATAATATAAGTTAAATATGATTTATCGTTCTTTACAAAGGAATGATTATTCAAGCAAAATAAAAATTTTATGATTAATTTATTTTCCATAAATGAATATTTATTTTGAGAATACTCTTTTTTGTGGCATAAACTCTCGAACATCTGTTAAATAAAACAGTAGATTAATTTGTACGTTTTGTATTTTTTAGATTCACCGATTTCATTATGAAATAAAAATTTCACATCGCCCATAAAAATATTGATTAATGCTGAGGAAGATAATATTTATCTTGCATTGGCAGTGGATAATTTGCTAGAGCTGTCTTAAAAAAGAGAGGGTTAGAGTAAAATATAAAAAAAAGATTTAGTGACAGAGATAGAATAGTGATTCAGGGTGGGTTTGTTCCTTTTCTTGGATTGCGGAAGTTTGTTAAAAACACATTTTAATGAACAGTACGCAAGCGGTTCGGCTCAGAAATGTATGCTTGCCTTAATTAATATAATAGCTCTGCAATTTAAGATTTGTTTAAGTACATGACAATAAAAGGTAATTAACAATATCTCCAATTCTTAGAGAAAAATAAAATATAGCTAAAATTGACTTGATGAAAAATGAATGTTGAATACAATGTGTACAATTAGTTTTTCTAAAAGTAAATCAACATTTTCTAAATTTAATTTTTAAGTTTTTGGTAGTCTTCATACTACGGAAAGTTTAAATATCAATTTAAATCAAATTATAATCATTAGTAATAATGGGAGACAGATAGAGAAAAATAGACTCCAGCACATTCGAGTCCCGGCGCTGGAGTCTATTTTTCTCTTTCTGTCTCCCATTATTACTAATGATTATAATTTGATTTAAATTGATATTTAAACTTTCCGTAGTATGAAGACTACCAAAAACTTAAAAATTAAATTTCGAATTAATTGTACAAGGTACAGGTACTAATTGAGTACTTTATAATCATAAGCGTTAATTCTCGATTTAGTTCTAATGTCATAAATTGACTTGCTAAATATAGATGAATATTGAAAGCTTGGATTTGGGGAATAGCTATCAGTTACGGCAGAGAAAAACCATTCTCCCGCGTAGCTTAGTTGGTAAAGACCATCTGCATTGGAAATACGGAAGGCCCGGGTTCGAGTCTCCCCCGAGAGGGTTCGAGCCCGGGCGCTGGAGTCTATTTTTCTCTTTCTGTCTCCCATTATTACTAATGATTATAATTTGATTTAAATCAACATTTTCTTTTAAATTTAACATACTTCCCTGTTTAGTACCTACTGTACAGTAGGTACTAAACTGCAAAACAAAGTTTGAATTTAGAGGAAAAAAGAAACAACTAATCAGTAAATTAAATTTTTATGTATTCATGACAAATCTAAAACAACGAATTTGTGATCATGAATATATTTTTAAATTTTTTCTGAATCGATAAGATAAAATATTTTATAAGGAACTTACCACTTTGTCGAAAACTGGTGAGTTGTCATTTACATCTTCAATGATTACTTTGATGGTGCAAACGTCATCTAACTGAGGGCGACCATTATCTGTTGCACGAACAGTCAAATATACTTCCTTCTCTCGGCTAGGCTCATCACGATCAAATATCTGTTGATATTTAACAACAAAAAAAAAGTTTAAAAATTAATATAATAACTAAAAGTAAAGAGTGTCAAAAGTAAGAAAATAAAAAAAAAGCAACACACAAGTGGATGGCATTGACAGAATACTTACATTGCTAGTGGTAATGTTGCCAGATTGAGGATCGATTTTAAATTTTAATCTTTCGCCTGGCGTTGAAACAAAAGTATAAGTGAGAGTTCCTCCGTTATCTTTTGGGTCATGATCTTCAGCTCGCACCTAGCAAAAAAGAAAATTAATTGTTAATATTAATTAGAAGGGATTTCGGCATTTCTTTAGATTGTTACTCCCCTTATAAAAAAAAACAGAGGAGATTACAATCTGAAGAAGGTGTGCGGAATGTTTTTCTTTAGACTGTTACTCCCCCTTATAAAAACAGCAGTGTGATATTCCTTTATCCCAAAGTACATTGGACTAAACATTCCTTTGTCCTTATATTCCTTGTAGTTATTTAGACAAAGTTATCAATATTTTAACAAAAAGCATAGGGGAGTAACAATCTAAAGAAGTAATGGGATTTCTATAATGACTAATAAATTGGCCAGATCTCTCAATCCAAAATAAATGTTTGTTGGCGACCAAAATACAGACAAAAAAATGTTCGTTCCTGATTTACTTTTGTAATATAACGCTATAAATGACAAATAAAAAGGCTATTGTAATTACCTAAATATACAAAAAAAAGATTACTTATTTAACTACAAATGATAAAAAAGAGGTGAATAAATTAATAATATTAATATTTAAAAAACATAATTTTGTAAGTCACTTTGTCTGTAAAAATAAAGTAGAGAATTATGTTCATCAATTCATGTTTAGAATTACATAATTATGAAAAGAAATTCTAAAATTATTAATTTAAAAAAAAAGAACAGATACGATTTAAACAGTCAATACTTGTCGGTTATAAATTACTTTTTATTTTATTTATTTTTTATCGATAACCAATAACCAGCATGAGTAAAACGAACACTTAAATTTAAATTAAGTCGTTGACTGATACAATGTTTTGAATTCTTAATTACCAAATGTAAACTATCAGAGTTGAAGTTATTAATTAAAAGAAAATAATTGTACAAAATTACCTCAAATACAAAAGTATTCGGAAGTTCCTCTTCTTTTACAGTTGGTTGGTACTTAGAGCAATTAGTAAAGATAGGTTTGTGGTTCTCGTGGATTTTAGGGCTACTGAAGTCAAGAAACTGAAAAAAAATAAAACACAATAAAAATTAAAAAAAAAATAATCAAATTAATACCAAAAGAGCATAAATATACCCAACGCGTCTTCCAATTCAGGAATGTACCAATGTGGAATTTAGAGGACTTTGGTTTGGTTCAGGTGCCATTCCTAAAATGATTTTTTTTTCTTGCTAGGTTGGCATTGACCATAATAAATTAACTTAAAGGCACTTCTTTAGATTGTTACTTCCCTCTGATTTTTATGAGGGAAGTAATAATCTAAAGAAATGCCTTGAAGTCAATTTATTATGGTCAATGCCAACCTAGTAAAAAAAAAAAAAGGTTATGTCATTTTAGGAATGGCACCTGAACCAAACCAAAGTCCTTTAACTTGGTAGTCTCTTTCTCTGAGAGTAATTTATGATATTTCTCATTATAATAATTAAGACATTTATCATATCTTCTTTTTTTTTTTCGAGAACTTTCTCTCTGGTTATAAAAGATGAAGGTTCCACTTTTTTTTTCTTTATTATTCACTGGTCTAGTGAAAACATATTGAATGCGGATCAGGAATCATTCTGAATTTAAACATCATGGAAACGTAATATATACAGTAGAACCTCGCTTACTATACCCTCAATTACAAGTGCAATTTTTAAATCCCCTTGAGATCGCCATAACACATAATGTTAAATTAACCTTTTTAGTGCAACTATTATTATCCGAAAAACCTCAATAACATGGATTTTTTCCAATTCACAACGTAACTCAGAACCTCTAAAACAAGTCGTTTAGAGAAGTCAACCTCTATTACACGACTATACAGGGGAATGAGTTCTCCTTGAACATGCCTAGACTTGAAAACCACGCCCCACTCCCAACATTCTATTAACCTCTATAACACGACTGATAGCCAAAGTAACTTTGATAACACGACCCTCAACAAAAAGAGCACCTTGATAACAANGTGCAATTTTTAAATCCCCTTGAGATTGCCATAACACATAATGTTAAATTAACCTCTATATTGTGACTATTATTATTCAAACAACCTCAATAACATGGATTTTTTCCAATTCACATTACTCAGAACCTCTATAACAAGTCGTTTTGAGAATTCAACCTCCATAAACCGATTCTGTACAGGAATGAGGAACCTTGAACAAGTCTAGACTTGAAAACCCCGCCCATTAACCTCGATAACACAACTGATAGCCAAAATAACCTTGATAACACAACCCTCAACAAAAAGAGCACCTCAATATCAAGACTGTTCCCTTATCCCCTTGAGACACTTCTTATCGAGGCTCTACTGTATCTGCATATCTGGTGGAACTGTCAATCATATGTATGGTGGAGCCAAAAGAATCATTATAAAGGGTAGGATACCACCCAACCTAGTGGTTGATGCTCTGCGATTTTAGCTTCTAGGTAGCAGGCTAACTGTTACTAATAGGTATTATAAAAACTTTTGACACATTATCAGAAGTTCATGGATAGAAGTACATATTCAATTCTGACACGACAGAAATAAGAGCTATCTCAACACTTAAAATAAATTATCCGACACTTTTAAAGCTCAACTAAATATTTAGTTAGTTTAACCGAGTAATAATTACCAAATCGTCATCTGACTGATAGTCAGAAGCTCCGATACCATTTCCTCCGACAAACCTCGGATGTCTCGCTTTAATAAAACTAGACGGAAACTTCCACATCGAGTTCTTTTCTCCGCTAACTTCATGGCTCAGACCTGCAATCAGAAAAAAGGAAAATATTAGTCATTTATTTTGTACATTTAAACGTTAATAAAACAAAATATTTTAATTACAATAATATTTACACATCAATAACGATAAAAAAAAAAATAGGGTTTGATGTTATAATTAATTTATTAATTTGATACAGAAGCATGTAAATGCCTAACCTAAGTATTGAAACACGGGATGTCATTGTCTTTAGCATAAATTAAATAAAAGCAATTAATAAAATTGTTGATACTAATTTAATGTTATGCACCCTTGTAATTCTCTTACATAAGTAATTATAAGTAATAAATAGCTAAAGAGGTGTAATAATGAACGTAATTAATATTATATATGAGACGTTTTGACCCTGTGAAAGGTCATCTTCTGTCATGAAAAAAATGATAACTATTGTTTAAAAAATATATATAAATTATGGCAACACTATACCATACAGGTTTTAATAAGTTATTTGACGTAAAAGGCTTTCATATGGACAATTAGCTGTTTGGTCCAGATTTTTTAGATAGAGAAGACTCAAAAGGTGAACATAATAAGTTAATGATCGAAACAATAAATCTTAAATCTATATCTTCCTTAGGAGACCAATGTCAAAGATATTGTGATTCCCGGCGTTTCCAACCCGTTACAGGGAACAATTTCAAGAGAACTGAGAACATCGTTCAGTAGGGATCGATATCACAAGAGAATTGAGAACATCGTTCAGTAGGTATTAATCTCAAGAGAACTGAGAACATCGTTCAGGGATCAATCTGAAGAGAACTGAGAACATCGTTCAGTAGGGATCGATCTCACAAGAAAATTGAGAACATCGTTCAGTAGGGATCGATCTCACAAGAAAATTGAGAACATCGTTCAGTAGAGATCGATCTCGCAAGAGAACTGAGAACATCGTTCAGTCATTTGCACTGAACTGTTATATGTTACCTGTCTATGTTATCGTTAAAAATTTGGTATAACCCTTCTACAATTAACACATAATGTTTACTATAAATTATATGCAATATCAAAATGGAGAGTTTGGCTGTTGCTGGGGCTAAAAGTCACTATTAGAACAAATTCATAGCCTTTTCCTAAAGCGAATAATGAAATTGAAAACCTTTATAAACATTTAAAGCCTCCATTAAGAGTTCCGGTCTGGGTAGTTTCGTGTATATTATCTTAATTGTTTATAACACTTTAGTTATTATTATATAATCAATTGAGTCAGAAGTAAATTACAGAATTGCAGTAATGCACAATTAAAAGATCACAAGTATGAGTCACGGACGCCGAGAAAAAGAATATCATAATTTGCATTGCCAGTGTTTATTCTTTTCTCCTACATTTTAGCTGATTTGACAACTTGAAGTCACAAGACAAGAATAGATTTCCTCAAGAACAAGGCTGATTTTAGCAAGCCTCGACAAATATTTAAACGTATCTGAGAAGAATCTTTGTTTAAAAGTAAATCTGAGACAGCGGATTTCTTTTGTTGTTATGAAGCGAAGCTAAAACATTTCAATTTCAATGTTACGACGTACGACATCTTTAGACATTTTTTTGTTAAACTCGGGTTTTCTTATTCGATTTTTAAAAGCAAACTAGAATCGAAGAAAAGATAGATAACGGAAAGAAAGAGCATTTATAATATATTTGAAAAGAAATACACAAAAGACCATTTGTTACCAAAATACTTGGACGAATAACTTAACATGTGATTAAAAAAATGAATATAAATACCTACTAAATATATCTCAAATTCTTATACAGTTTTTACATCACAATTAATAAAGTTATTAATAATGTTACGAAAAAAAGGAAGGGAATTTTAAGAGAGTAGGCGGTGGTTAGAATAAATTACACCGAGTCACATACGATGCAAGTCAACTGAATTAACTACATACTCAGGATACTAACAATTCCCCAATAAGAAAGTCTCATAGGGTTCTTATTTGTAGGTACGCCGACAAATTAATTACCAACAACAGTACAAAATGCCAACCTTTTAAGGCAAAAACTTGTTTCCCCAACAAGTATAAGAACTTATCACATCTTAAAAAGAACCATTGCAGTAAGCTGCGGCATTAACATCTATACTTCATCACAGTCACATTATTCAACTACTGATCATTATCAGACTAATCGACAAAACATTTTTATTTATAGGAAGTTGAATCTGATAAGATGGAATACTCTTGTCAAGGAGTCTCGACGCTAGATTAATTATTTTATTTTATAAGAAGTATAAAAGTCGGTTGTCGTGGATACAGTGCACCATGATCGTCGCCACTCTGGCGCGTTGGCTAATTTGAAAGCGGAGTCTGAACGTGGCAGAGAACAAGGTCAGTAAGGTAATGTACGTTAAGTAACACCGCAGTGATTCATGCAGTGTGATTCATCAAAATTGAATTAGCCACAACCGCATTCCGAAGATACGAAGCCGAGAGACGGCCGGCATCAGACAAGGTCTTGCTCCTGGGTCCGCCCAGATCGCCCCTTCCACTCGGCACGTCGGCGATAGCTCACTACCGACTTCCAAATCGTAGTTACCGACGGAGAGAACTCGAGTCCAAGATCTAATTGCTCGGTCCAAAGACCTTACCACCGAAAACACGAGCGGGCTTTTAAATAAAAGCGTATTACAGTGTTTCGGTAGCTACGGAGGGGGTCGACCTTTCACCGAGTAGTCCAATTTCACCTTCTAAGGCCTAATACTTATGCACGGACACGGCCGATTTCTCGACGCCTCTCGGCTTCCCCTGTACTTTAGCCTGCGGGTGAGACGGGTAAAGGAACCTCCCCCACCCCGGCCGTACTCCCGGTTTAACTGTAGTCCCCGAGACGAGACTCTCTTAAAGAGGTAGAACGGTCGACAAAACGACGACGACCGCGTTTCTCGAATACTCGACGTCGCCATTACGAGGAACTGTCGAAACAACATGGCGAGTTTAAAGTATAAAAACGTATTTACTAAGGGACGGCTTTACAAATGGTCTGGGGTATTATTAACTTGTATTTGTCGTTTATAATGATTTTTCCTAGACGTTTGACAAGTTTATAGGGTCGTGAACATGTCAAAAATCGGTTTCGGTTCTTATTGGAAGAACTCGATCCTCAAGGGAAGCACGTTACCGAGAAGACATGTTCCAAGACTAATCCTCTATATTGCTAGCGACAATGACATTTATACGTTTTACAAGACACACCTATTTTTTAGAATCTTTTAAACAAGTTTAAAAGCTATAACGAAGAAGAGCGCACTAGTAAATTTCAAGCTATTCCTAACGTAATCATCTTAATACACATCTAACCATAAACATAAAATAATTAAATTCATAATTACTTCGACTTTGAACACAAAATAAAAAAATTATTTATTAAACCAGTTCAAATTCCATGTGGACGATACTGACATCAAATGTGCAGAAATTGAAATTGCATAAACAAATTATAGAGCATACAAAATCCTGGAATACATTTGCTCGTAAACGCCTATTTCTTAGTTAAGAGTTTATGTGTAACAGAGCTGCTGAATAAATGCCACAAAAAGATCAAGGCCTAAGCAGTAGTATAATGTATAATGTTACAGAAATAAAAATAATAAATCAAGTCTCTAAAGGAGTAAGGCACAAGCTTACAAACAACTCTTATTCGACTACTTTCCAGAAAATGTTGCACAACTATAATTTACATTAAATCAATTGCTTATCGTCGATAAAATAAGAGAAAATGCTTACTCTAAAGAATTATTACACTTAAAATTACGCAACCAGTTCTGATCTAATTTAGACAAGGCTATAATTACAAACATTTAATCTAGTAGCTGCGGAATCCCGGAACTCAGAACCTACCTTAATTAGTAAACAATTCGTGCAATTCACTGATATTTGCTGAGTTTGCTTAAACTTGACAATTATTTCGGATTTCGGAAGGTTAACTGAGTTCATACCGTATCGAATTTTAAATGTTTTAACTATCTATATCTAGGGTAAAAGTCTATGGATTTGAATTGAGTTTACCGAGTTTTTCCTTTCACCGATGACCGAATGCACAAGCTGAGTTTACGGAACAGATTGCGGTCCGTTCACTTAAAATGCAACGCTCCAACGAGTATTTTAATCGGAGATTGAAAATCGACTTAGTTTTACTAACTGGAGTTCAATCGACTAAAGAAATTTAAAAACTAAATTGTAAATACTAGGTAATGAAATTGCGTCTGATATTGTATATAACCTCTCATAATAACCTTAAAATATTCAACTTTAGATTGATAAACATATAAATAGGTAGGTGTTAAGTGGCGACTAAAAGGTTGCACATGCGCAAGCCAATTGTAAGCTAAATTTCAGGCTAAAATTACATCCCTAACATTTAGGTTTGTTCCAACCACACTTCAAACTAGTTTTAAACTGTACGACGCATATGTGCATTAAGCAAAAAACGTTCAAGTGTGGTCCGATGAGCATAGCGTCGGACAGTTTCAAACCAGTTTGAAGTGTATGGTTGGAACAAACATATTATGTATATCATTTATATAACCGAGTAGTGTGCCAACGACGACGACTAACATCAAAATGATTTGTTATTGCTAAGCTAAGGCAACCACATTTATTCCAATAACAAATAAATGTTTGTTTTGATTTGTTGGTATTTAAATAGATATAATAACTTATCTAAATAAAGATATCTAAATTAATTTACTTAATTTTACTTTTTCTAAATATAGAATTAAGTCTGTTGTCACGGGCTTAACGGCTCGTAATTTTATAAACCCTTTGGCCTTTTCGAAGGCTTTAGGCCCTACACGGGCTGACGAGCCACTGAGATAGTTGCGGTTAGATTCGACAAACAAACTGATTAATTGATATTAGTTTATTATTGGAGTATAAAACTTCAATTACCACAAACCCTAGCTAATGTAAAACCGATAGTGATATGTAATATAGAGAATAAAATCTTTATTAAGAACAGAATTGTCAAATTTATTACCAAAATTTCTTTATGATTGAAGCCGGTCTGTATTCAAATATGTAGATATCAAAGTTAAAAACATATAAAAACTTATCTTTTTTTTTATTTAAGTTTATTTTACTCAAAATAACCTACTATTTAAGTTTATTTTACTCAAAATAACCCACTATTTAAGTTTATTTTACTCAAAATAACCCACTATTTAAGTATATTTTACTCAATATAACCCACTATTTAAGTTCGATCAAATGTTCATTGACTCACTATATTATACAGGAAACGAAACTAAAAATGTATAATAAAGAGAACAAAATTCAAAATGAGATGGTTTTGTTATGAGTTGTTTTAACACACTCGAAATTCAACATCAAAGAATTAGTTTGAGCAAGTTTAGTAATATTTTTAAAAATACTCAGAATCCGCTTTCTTGCTTTCAACACCGATACAAAATTCGCTTTTTTCTTTTTTTACAAATTATAAACATCAATTCGCAGCATCCTTTACTAAAATTCGGAACATACTATACAAATTAGAATCCACAAATAACACAAAAACTGAAAAGTTTTATTTATTTATTTTTTACAATTGACCAAGTATAGAGCACTAAGTACATTGTATATACCTAGAGTGTATTAAACCTAGAAACCAAAAATCCAATCTCAGTTTATACAATTCAGTACAAATGTTGTTAAAATGGAAGTAAAACGATATAAAAACAATTACAAAAACAAAAGGAATTTCTGTAATTGACAAAAATAATTAGAGAAGAGACGAAGAGATCAATAAATGGTTAAAGTAAGTTCTAAGTTCATTAACCATAAATACTAAAGAAAAAATATTAAATTAACAATTCAATCTGATTTTATTGATTTATTATTCCACATAATTTATATAATCTAGTAGTGTCCCAACGACGGCGAAGACTCACCTCAAAATAATTTGTTATTGCTAAGCTAAAACAACGACATTTATTCCAATAAAAAAAGAAATGTTTGTTTTGATTTGTTAGTCTTCAAATAGATGTAAAAACTTAACTAAATAGAGATATCTAAATTAATTCACTTTCTTTTATTTCATTTTTTATCAAATAAAATACGGCTCGTAATTTATGAAATACTAAGTATTTGATATATTAAAATTTAAATCAAGAATTTATTTTACAATTCAGTGTATTAATAAGTAATAATTTAGTATTTAGTATCACATATACAAAGCAGCTTGTGTATACCGTATAGGTACTTAAATGTATATCCCATAAAGTAGCTTCTTTGCTTTTTTCGAAAAAATTAAAGCTTCTTAAAAAAAAAAAAATTATTTCTTTCCTAGCCAAGTTTAAGATAGCTAAAGAAGTCCTTCATTTGTGAAGAAATAGGAATAAGAAATATATATTACGGATAATGTACAATGTATAAGGATGTAATAAACGTACAGAATCGAAGGAGAGAACCAAGAAATGAATATAATGCGAGAAAGGCAAAGAATTGTTTAAGAAGTAAAGGAGGTACGACAATGGAAAGTTGTTAAAGGTAGAAGTCACCCGTTTGTATTTTTTTGTTCTGTTGTTTTTTTAAAACAACACTTCCAAGAAAGAAACGGGTAAAGGAGAGATAGAAGAGAAGGGGAGGAACTTGGAACGACGAACTAAAGGAGAGAGAGTGAAAGAGAAAGACGTAAGATTAATAAAGATAGTTGGAAGGAAAACGAGTTAGGCAATACACTCTAGTCACATACTCCTGATAACGGGCTCTGGGGTTCTCTTAACAGCATTGAGTCAGCGTTCAGTCTTCTTAAACTAGTTCCGAGGATAAACCAAGTCAAAACCCCACTCTAAAAAAACTGACTCATCTGACAGAAAAAGAGAAAAAAATACTAAAAAATGACTAAGGAAATACCATTTATATTTGTTAAACTGCAACTTCGTTCTTTTTTTTATACACAAAAAAAAAAGTTTAGTTTATAACTCTTTTACCTAGACCCTGAACACTGAACATTACGGAACAGATTTCTACCCAAACCCAGATTAAATCTACTTAATATTTTTAAAATAACTTCAATACAAAAACTTCAACTATAGATCGATAATTAACGAACTTTGACCGCTCTCTTCCAGATTGCGCGGTGATCGACATTAACATCAAATTAAAGTTGTCATAATGAAAATAGATTTACATTTTAAATATTAGCATGAAACAAATTAATACAAATCACCAACTTATGTTATAAGTATAAACATAATAATGTACACCTTTATACCCGGTTTAAAAATGATCATTTCCTTTAATACCTAATTAATAAATAATCATTGGTCACTCTCAATGAGAAATTGTATGGAAATCAGTTTAGGAGTCTTCTTAAGCTTTGAAATGTTAATAGTTTTCATGTTGCAATTTGAAATTCTACATAAATTATATTGTTATGTATACGTATTTTAATATATTTTAATATA
>KZ652669.1:40789-55681 GCA_001010745.2 Gerris buenoi
CACTTAAGAAATCCCTTTGTCGAAAAATTTGTTCCCATTTTTCCTTGCCACTCTTTCCTCTCCCGTATCCTCTCCCGTTTCCGCATGACACGATTTACCAAGGGAAAAACTTTCGGGGTAAATTTATCTCCACACTTTCCTTTCCCGTTCTTTCCTTTCCTCTTTCCTCTCCCGTTTGCACATGCCACGATTTTCGGAATGAAAGAGCGTCCGTGTATGGCCAGCTACTGTTTAGATAATAAAATTAACTTAAATGGTTAGCACTTATGCCTGATGAATCAGAGGGCGGTGGATCGAGACTCGTTAAAGTTAAGGATTTTTTACAGATAAATCAACAGCCGACTTAAACCGGTAATTGATTTACCCATAAAAAATCTTTCATTTAGACGAGACTCGAATCACAAACTTCGTTATTTCATCACCAAATTAACTCTACCGAAGAACTTTAACCTAAAGAAGTTTCACTTAAAAAAACTTTAAAAATTCAATTAAATTATTTAAGTTTAATCAATGTATAATGTATTAAGTAAAGTTAATCGATATTGTTCGTTGAGCTTTATTCATTTATACTATTAAATAAACTGACTAGATTCATCCACTTATATCATTGAATTGTCTCAATATTAGTTATTTCTTGAGAGTATTAGATCTCAAGGGCTTATATGACTGATGTATTGAGTTTTTGAAGTGGGAAGAATGATTCAATACGGTCAAAATGAATAATATCCCTTCTGAAGGCTTGAGGTCTTTCGAAGAATCCAAGCGTTGGCATGTACATTTAGAAACGCTTGTCAAGTATATCGACTTGACATGGAAGGGAGCTGTGTCCATTAGATCGTACCAAGTCCATATAAGTCAAACCGAGTATGGGGAGATGCAAGATTCGTATGACGTCTACAGCTCTATCTCTCTGTTCAATGTCATATTTATCATTTACAATTAAACTTCTTTTACCCTTGTATTACTTCTTATTTCCTATTACAAATCTCTTGTAATATAACCTAGGTTATCGGACAATTGTAAACAGTTCTTATAATGATTCTATTTCAGTTTTGTTTTTGTCTAATCGTTAAAAAAATTTTGGACACATTTCATTAAGAAGTAAAATAAAGTTCAAGAAAGATAAACTCAGAAGAGGTTATGTTTTTGGAATAAAAGTCCTTTTTTAAATAAATTATTTTAATTCATCAAAGCTTTCGCCCAGGGAACCTGAGCTTCTTCAGTGATAATCTACAAATAATAGATAAAAATATACAAATAAGACAGTAAATTAACAAAAAATAAAAACAGAAAATAACTAACAAAGAGTGTGACATAAGTTCTTACCAAGTGGTGAAGATTTAAAAATTAAGAAAATTAAATTAAATTAAAAAAATGTTTGGGTTGAGTTGGTTGGTTACCCATCCAAACCGTTTCGTACATTATGTGCAAGTTATTATTTTTTGTCTGATAATATTTATATTTAAACCTCAACCCAAACATTTTTTAATTTAATTTAATTATACAAATAAGACAGTAAATTAACAAAAAATAAAAACAGAAAATAACTAACAAAGAGTGTGACATAAGTTCTTACCAAGTGGTGAAGATTTAAAAATTAAGAAAATTAAATTAAATTAAAAAAATGTTTGGGTTGAGTTGGTTGGTTACCCATCCAAACCGTTTCGTACATTATGTGCAAGTTATTATTTTTTGTCTGATAATATTTATATTTAAACCTCAACCCAAACATTTTTTAATTTAATTTAATTTTCTTAATTTCTTCCCTGAAAGCGAAAGCTTTGATGAATTAAAATAATTTATTTAAAAAAGGACTTTTATTCCAAAAAAATACCCTCTTCTGAGTTCTGAAGATAAATTCTGAAGAAGTCCATATACCTTTCTACAATTTCAAGAAAGATATTTAAATAAGATTTAAATAGCTAAGGACACTTAAAGATTCTTTTTAAACATGGACAAATGTTTTTGAGCAGTGGAGTTAGGATGTAATTTTATCAATTTTGTCACGAAAAAAACCGACATATAAAATATGACGCTCACCCTGTGTTTTAAAAATATAATACCAGGAAGTTAGGACCTAACAGAAGGTAGCTCATTTTTCACTTTTTAGTTCTATATTTCGCCAATAGGAGCGCTGAAATAGATATTTTCTTAATGATAAAATGAAATCGGAGCCGTCCAGCGGATCAAAATCAAATTTAATCTATTCCGTAAAACGAACTGCTGCTTTTCGCATCAAGGTATCCATCTTCAGAAGATGGAAGTGTTAAGGTCAGCTAACTGTTAACTACACTTGATTTAATGCCAAACAAAATGTCTTTCTTTGACTCAATGTTTTTTTTCCTAGAAATGGAGAAATCTATGGAAACTTCTCGTTTCTTTAGAATCACCAATTTCGACACCTATGCCTCTAAAAATAATTACATTATTTTTGAAAAAAATCCAAATGGTTAGTTGAAAATAATCCACAGATAATCCTCTTATTAATTTTATCCAATAAAAAATAAGTGAGAACTCAGTGCGGGGGTTGAAATATGTCTTAAACAACCACAGTTCATTATCCACATTTATATGCGTTCACTTATATGTACCACATTTATGGGTAGAAAATCTTTAGAAGTACTTATCCCATTTTGAAAAAATTAGGGTGGTTTGTTTAAAAAAGTATAAATATGGTCTCATACTAATTGTAACCATCTGAGCGCATTGAATGTTGGATAAAAAACAATGTGACCTTACTTGCAAAGTCCGAAAAAAAAAAATAAATAAAAAATCTCAGTGGGATTGAATTAACATAGGCAAAATAATAATGGAAAAAAGTTAACTTGCTAGACTGATTGAAAATTGTATCATACGTTTCTCCTGCTATAGTTGTTTTAACTTGAAAGCTGGCTAAATAAAAATATTACCTTGTAAAGAAGAAGCATTGATTTTTTTATTATAAAAATTCTTTAGTTTATAGGCCTTTTCATTCATTTAAAAATTCTTATAATAGAGATTGTTTTTAAAAAGACAGGTTTGGACCACTACATCAATAACCTTGTCTTACAACAACTTATGTTATCGAAACCGGTTCTTTTTTTAAAAAAAAAAAAAAGTATTAATTATTTTTTTTTTAAACCATTAAATGGTTATCTTAGTACAGGGTTATTACAAATGATGTTCGTGATTTCGATTGAAAAATATTACTGGATTAATACGTTTTAAGACTACTTCAGTTGGTACCACTGGAAAGAAAAACTCATAAAGTTTTGTTTAAATTGGTTTTGGGTAAGTATCAGCTGTTTAATAAGTCAATTGTTGTCTGTTTTGTGTAATGGCTGAATTTGAAGACAGTAAAGCATTTTGTGTTGTTACCACAGTTATTAGTTTGCAACTTCATTTTACAGTCTGTCCCAGAAGAGAGTTAGTGCGTTGACAGAGCGGGAAAAACAAGCAAATGGGGTGGGGAGCCAATGAGAGCTCGAGATTTTCCCGGACAAAAGGTCGGGCCAACTAAGCAAATTTAAATGTTTTTACCCTTAGAGAGGTTGACCAATCTGTGTGTCACTCGATTTCCCGCGCTGTCAACGTACTAACTCTCGTTTGGCACAGACTGTAGAACCAGATTTAATAAAGATCTTTCTTGCAATCACTCTATTCGCAAGTGGTACTTGAATGTTAAGAGAAATGGCTGCATTTGTAAAAAGAAATCAACTAGAAGGCTGTCAGAAGTTGTACAGCAGGTAAGGGAAAGTTTTAAAAGCGTAAACCACATAAATCTACTGTTAAATGCAGCAGCAAATTTACAGTTAAATGCAATAGTTTTCCTAAATATAACCATTTTCATTTCTTTGTATAATAAATAAAACTACATTTATGTACGCTTGAAATCATGAACGTCATTTGTAATAACCCTGTAAATATTTTGGTACATTTTTGGTACTTCAACAAAAAAATAAATAAAAAATAAATAGATAAATAAAAATGTGGTGACAATATTGTGGTGTTTTTTGTTTTGAATTTAAAACATATTTGTCGAAAGAGGAAAACATACAGGATATTTTAGGTTTGTTCCAACCACACTTCAAACTGGTTTGGAACTGTCCGACGCATGCGCAACGGACCACAATTGATAGTTTTTCGCTAATGCGCATGCGTCGTACAGTTTGAAACTAATTTGAAGTGTTGTTGGAACAAACCTTTTGTAAATTTTATATGTATAGCTTGATATTTGAACAAAATTATAAATACTAATATAGTCTTGATAAAAATTTCGATTTCAACTAGCCAAAAGTTTGATTACTTAGGTGTTATGCTCTTTTTTAAAAATACTTTCGACTTGATAACATCGAACAATATTTTAATTTAAATTTTAATAGGAAGTAAATTAGTTGGTACCGCCCTTCGAGATAAGACAACTCTAGGCTTATTAAGCTAATGCACTTAATGTTTTAAGTATCGCATGCTTCAATGTTGTTGGACTTAATCTCTTAAAACTGTTAGTAAATACAACGCTAAGAGTAAAAAAAACTAACTAGCTTTTGTTTGAAATAAAACAACCACAATGTCTTATAATATATTTTAGTGAATACAGACATTACTTCATCAGTACTAATAATGGTGCACTGATGATGAAAACTTACTACCTTATTACGTATACTTGATACCTTATTAAGTCCAAAATATGGCTTTACTTTCGAAAGCACAACTTCCCTTATATTATAATAAAAAATGGATAATCAATAATAATAAAAAAAAAACATCGCAAAATTCGTTAATTTCTTTCGGTACAATTTATCTTCCTACAGGAAAAACCATTCAAACGATATCGTGATTTTTTGTTATTTAAAAAAAAAACAGGATTTGTTCAAAATATAATTATTTAGGCAAAACCTACAAACTTCACGCTTTAGTTAGAACATTGTTCCTGTACGTTAAATAATGATAAATGACGAATGAACATCTTTCTACGACGGTTTCAATAATAAAATATTTGGAGCTATCATCTATCATCGATGGTACTTTCAATTTAAGTGGTAGAAATTAAAATACATTCAGTAATACAATTGTTATTTAAAAAACCAGAAACCTTTTTGGATATTATTAAGACTGTAATCATTAGTAATAATGGGAGACAGACAGAGAAAAATAGACTCCTGCGCCGGGACTCGAACCCGGGCCTTCCGCATTTCCGGTGCAGACGCTCTGTCTCCCATTATTACTAATGATTATGATTTAATTTAAATTGATAATTAAACTTTCCGTAGTATGAAGACTACCAAAAACTTAAAAATTGAGTCTCCACTTCTCTCGATACACATTTAATTTACGATTTATTAAACTTCTAAGTTTACGGCAGGGTTTTTAGGGACAGAATTCCAAACTTAAGGTAAAAGCTCGTCAGCTCATCAAAGTAATAGGCTATATCTTCTAAGTAATGACTTAATTTATTAAAAGAGATGCTTGTCGTTATGAAGCTAACCTATATTTAGAACCCCCTTTTTATATAATGTTTTTGCATCAAATTGATGTGCCGTTAGACATATTAAAAAAAAAAAATCGAACGGTGTTTTTGAAAAAAAAAAATACACGGAAAAAAGGGTGTGGCTGCGACATCCTATTCCGATAAGACAGAATATCAAATAAAGGTCAGATTACCCTCGGATCATATCGATGTTTGGACAAGATAAACCAACCGAGAGGGGGGGGGGGCATAAAACATCAAATATTTACCTTAGTAACCATACTCACACGCAACTGGTATGCATAGGTAAATGATTTCTCAATACGACTTTACGGCGGCTGAAAAGGATTTGATTTCAGTATCGAATGACTGACTGACACGTATCATTGACTTTAAAATATGATATCATAAGTCGTCTACCATTTATACTTAGTACATACTTGTATCTTATTAATTTACTTATTTTTAAAACAAAAGGAAAAGCTCGAACTCTTGTTAAAAAACAAAGAAGCGAAAGTCTATGTATCAATAGGAACTGTGAAGATCGGACGCGGAAGTAAAAATGTTTTGAGGTTTTTCAATTCTTTTCAACGTCGAAACAAAATAGACAATCGATGCCTACTTTCTATTCTTGCTTCAACTCAGTTGCGGTTTAAAGACAATAAAATATAATCTTCAATTCACAAGTGGAAAAGTGTTAACAAAACCGTCAACTTCCTAATCGCTGAAAGATAAGGAAATTTAACTGATAACACTAATTTTTTTCTTGTTCCCCTTTGTAATTAATTGATTCGTTGATACATCATAATTTATTGGTATTCTATAGCTCATTTATAATGCCAATTTTTTAATGATATTATTAACTTAATCTTATTAACTCGATGTTTACAAGATATATTGTGATAAACGAAGCCTGTTGCAACGGCCTTTTAGAGAGTCAAATTTAGAAAAGTAAAATTAAGGAAAATTAATTTAGATAAGGTTATAATATCCATTCGAATACCAAAAAAAAAAAAATCATATTTATTTGGAATAAATGTGGTTGGCTTAGCTTAGCAATAACAAATTATTTCAACGTGGATGGCCGCCGCAGTCAGAGACTACTTAATTATATAAATTTAAAATATATAATATTAACGATATATATCAGTACACGACGTCATCATATAAATATATTTAATATACCTGGTTATGTATACATATAAATAAAAAAATATAATTTTAACTTTAAGCTCTCAATTGTATTTACCCATCCAAATAAAATGTATTCATGTTTTTATCCATCACAATAACATTCTGAAAATTTACTTGAATTATAATGATAGTGATCCTATATTTGTCTAAGTACAATTATCACTGAAAATAGTCGAAAGGCAGAAAAGATCGTCTGATTATAATGTATATACTTTTTATGTTGTGGTTATATAAAGTAAAGTGATATTGATCCATTTATTTCTGATAGCAGGATATTATTTTTTAATACAAATTTCAATTATTCAACGTTTACAGATATTGCTTAACTAAAATCAATACAGAAGTTGCGGTTTTAAGATCAAAGTAACGACAAAGTAAACGACTAAGTAATTTTTTATACGTCCCTTAAAGAATTTAGATCAAATGCCATTTGATAAGTGGGTAAGTGGAATTTCAAGTTATTAAAACAATAAATATTTTAAGTTAATAAAACAAATTTTACACAAGAACAAAATTTAATATTAAAACTATAAGTTGTATAATAGTTATTTAATACTATAGTTGTATTAGCATTATGAGATTATGAGCCATGATATATAATAATTCATAATGCGTAAAGAAGATTTCGTTAAGGCCATAGTTCACGTATTTCTGCGCCCGCTATACGACACACTAATCGAGCGAATTTACGCACCGGTAACCGGCGGATTAAAAGAGTTTATAACGGCAAACTAGACACAATTGTAGCGTCTAGCTTACCGGCTCCAGTGACCTCAGAGGCGCTAAAACTCTCTCATATCATATTTCTATACTAAGTATAGAAGTCGTAGACAATGTGTGATTATGGTATATAGAGGTCATCAGAGCATAGTGCAAACTCTCGCTCAACACATCCGGTAAGGATAAACGTAAAGATGTGACAGGCGTCCATTCTTAATCTTCGAAGGTAGGTTTCTTCAAGCTGATTGCAATATAGCAGCTTATAATGAATGGAATCTTACCGTTCCGCTAATTCATAAAACACAGGTGAAGAACATGTCCCGCTTCGCATCACACGTGTATTAAATTAAAACCTTTTTTTATTACTCCCCCAAATGACTATCGATTAACCCAGTAAGTAAAGCAGAAAAAAGGAGTTTGTCTCGATTTTCGCAATGCCTCTTACATCTTTTAAGTAAATATCTCGGCCACTGCTTTATTTTAAATAAAAAAAAACGTCGGCATATTTATAACTTCATTATATCTGAAATATTAAGGGGAATGCCGTAGCACAGTATAATTTAGAAAGATTGTTATGACTCTTAAATACGTTCAATTTGAAATCTTTTCCTTCTCGGATTCTTTCGAAGGGGAAATTGCGTTTAGTAGGCTTTTTTTACCTTGTATTTCAAAGTAATCATCCAGTATTATTTCAAGCCGTTCCTTTTTTTTTAATAGTTTAAGTGTAATTATGCGTTGGGCAAAGTGATGGCTGACCAAGTTGCTCTCAGTCTCATTTTCAAAGTGCGTGAGCTGGTTTTTGCCCTTGGTAAGGGGGGCAAATTACATAGTATGCACATTTCGTGACACGAAGCTACAGCTACTCCCACAGATTCTACTCCATCTATCTAGAGTCTCCCCTCGCATTCCATTAGATTATACCTCCGACACACAACTAATCTGCATAATGATAAAATTAACCCAAGGATCTTCCCATAACTACGCTAACTTTCAACAGTTTGCACATTTTTTTTATATATAACATGAAGTATCTATGCTATGCAACTAAATCAAGAAGTACTACTGAAAGTATAACTATATATTCTTAACTCTATATTTAAAGATAAAATTATTTTAAATAGTTAATTCAAACTAAGTTTTTATACTACGTCATCACAAGCGAAGGAATTAATAACAGAGTAGAACAAATAAAATAAAATATCTTTTACCTTAAGGTAAACTAATAAATTTCATAGCCTCTGGACTGAAAACTGAAAAGGAAGCCCATCAGCAATCTTAACTATAAAGACCACAAGCTCTTAATTTCAAACTGGATTTTGTTAAAGCCAGAAAGATTTCTTTTCTCATCCAAGTCCAGAGGTATTAATAAAAACCACGATTCTCCATCAAGTAAGATAGAAAATGCGCCTTTACTTGATATGTCTTAATGATACTTCTTTAGATTGTTACTCCCCCTATGTTTTTTTTAAGAATATAACTACTAAGACAAAGGGATGTTTAGTCCAATGTACTTTGGGACAAAGAAATATCATAATTCTCTGCTTATAAAGGGAGTAACAGTCAAAAGAAGAATATTCTATACACCTTCTTTAGATTGTTCCTCCCTTCTGTTTTTTTATAAGGGGAGTAACAATCTAAAGAAGTGCCATATTTAAAAGTCTAAGTATTTAATGAGTAATAAACCACATTTCTCGACATTGGAATGTCCGGCTTAAATCAGGAAAAATGCATGCACTCATTATTACATCGAGTAGGTATGTAAGGTGGGCAACAAATCCATCATGATATAAAGCCCTATTATAAAAAATTAAAAGAAAAATTAGTAATAAACCACATTTCTCAACATCGGAATGTCCGGCTTAAATCAGGAAAAATGCATGCACTCATTATTACATCGAGTAGGTATGTAAGGTGGCCAACCATCCTGTAATGACATAAAGTCCTATTATAAAAAATTAAAAGAAAAAAAAAAATCCTACATCTACAGCCGATAATAAAATGAATGTTTGTCAAACGTTTCATAATTTTAGCTTAAAAATTAAAAATCTGCAACAAAATAATGATATGAGAAATGACACCAGTATTTCCATAGACAAAAGAACAAAAGATTTTAAACTCAATTGAAATTATTTATCAATTATTCAATTATCTGTATGTTCTCACCAATTAATTGTTATATGATTAATCCTTTCACTTTTATACTCTTACTCACATATTATATTTATTTAATTATAAAATAATAATAATTGGTACGCAGTATTGTGTTGAAATTATTTCTCTCCTATTTACCATGACACAAAAAATGCAATTAATTGAAATGCCAATCTCTTCATTTGACTAATTTCAACTCAATCGTTTAAATTAGTGACAAATATTTGCCATATTAGCTATCGACATATATAATTAATTTATCTTTCACCACGGTCAAGAAGTGTTAAAAATCAGTTGACAGTAAGGTAAATCATTTAGATGCATAAAACTCATAGACGAAAATTGATAAATAATTAATGAACTTTATACGTGGATCCTCTTATAAGGGGGTAAATAATTTCAAATAATTACTTTCCACCGCCCATGATATATTATTGTGGAAAAAACCGCAAAAAAAATAATTTAAATGCATGGCGCAACAGCCCCTAAGGTCTGCCAAAGGGATTATGCAACAATTTATTTAATGGATAACACAGGGTTTAGTATGTTGCTCGATGCATAAGCCGATATGTGCATGAGCCTTATAATATCTAATATTCAGCTATTGTGGTTGTTGCAATAGATCGACAATATAAAAAAAAACAGATTTATTTTTAAACTTTTAATAACTCAACAATCCGAAATATCTCATAAATTATTACGCACTAATTTTATGTATTGATAGATGCTTTATAGATGTATCTTACTTTTAAGCCAGTAATTTAGAAAATAAAGTAAAATTAAGTAAATTAATTTAAATAAGTTATTATATCGATTTGAAGACAAACAAATCAAAACAAATATTTAATTTTTATTGGAATAAATGTGGTTGACTTTTCTTAGCAATAACAAATGATTTCCAGGTCGGGGAATTATATTATCTACAATCTACAACCAATCCAAATGTATTGATGGATACTTAATACATGTATCTTACTTTACATGTATAGTATATTCGTTAGAAATAGTAACTTACTCTATATACGTATCGGTATATGCTTTATATCATGTATAATCTATATTATGTATCGATAGATGTATCATACTAGGATGTACTGGAACAACGAAAACCACATAAAAGTGGTCGCTGCAGGCAATAAGTAATAAGGAGGATAAAAAAAAATGTGGTTACTTTAAAATGAAGGGTTAATCAAACGTAAGGTTGACATTGATACGCTTTTAGTCTTGTTATAATAGATATTTGGGTAGATCAAAATTGCTAAAAATTATAAAACACATAGTAGCACATCTGTTAATACAATTGATGTATTTGAACAAGTTATATGTTTTGCTAAAGTAATTAGGTTTGTTCCAACAACACTTCAAACTAGTTCCAAACTAGTTTCAAACTGTACGACGCATGCGCATTAGCGAAAAGCGATCAATTGTGGTCCGTTGCGCATGCGTTGGACAGTTCCAACCAGTTTGAAGTGTGGTTGGAACAAACCTATTGTATACTAAATTAACATCTATTCATAAGTGGATACAAAGTTAAAATAAAACTTGTATAAGTCGAACAGAGCATAAAGAAAAAATAGGATTATCAGAAACATAACAAAGCACTCTGGAAAAACATCAGGAATAAATTTAACATAAATAAATAACTAGATAGTTGATGTATAATGTATTAAAACTATTTTTTATAGAAATTAAGTCGTAATTATTCAATCTGGACAATCAAAAACGTGCTTGAACCAATGAATCTCTTACTAGAGATTAGAATTATAAGAACAAAATCTCAGTGATGATAATAATGATGAAACACAGACGTATCTTGTCACGAATACACTAGAGGTGGCACGTTTTAAAATGATATCATCATAAACTGTCCTGTAATAATATCCAGTGTTGTGATGAGAAAAAAAACATTCGAATTATGAAAGAAGTTATCAGTGGGAGAAAAAATATCTTAGCTGGTCATTGTTAAGCATGGTCGTTTCAACAATAAACAGACAATTTTTGTTCATTTCTCAAGTTTAATCACAAATTTAAAAACACAAATTTAAAAAATAAGATGAAAAATTCAAGCATTACGCACATGTGGAGAAATCATCATTTATAAAATTGAGTAGTGTCCCGACGACTTAACGTATAACCTCTAAATTCTAAATGATTTGTTATTGCTAAGCTAAGGCAACCACATTTATTCCAAACACTTGGTTTAGTGTTGGTAACGTTTGGACCTTACCGGTAATTTTCGAGCCTAAAAGCAACATTTATTTAAAAAAAAAATGTTCGTTTAGATTTGTTTATATATGTGTGTGTGTGTGTGTGTGTTCTAGAACTCATTCTTAGTGAATTAATTGTTTAATTTAGACAGATAAAATTCAGTTTTACTAGAAATACTATTATATTTAGTTAGATTTATTTATAGTAGATTAGATTATAGTTTCACTGGAAATTCTCTGTTATTTCTTTCCATTGATTTTTTGTAGAATTCATTCCTAGTGATTTAATTTGTTTGTCTTCTATCTTCTATACATCAGAGTGAGATTTTGTTGAGCTCACTCAAAATAATAAATAGGTTTCCCACAAGAATTTAAAAATAAATGTTACAGTGAATATACTTTATTTAGTGTTTGGTCGCTGTCGCAGAGGTTCATTATATAATTACACTGATACTGCAATAAAATTATCTCTAGTTCAAATAAAACTCAAAATAATCTTAGAAGATTTTTTGATATTTTATCAATTTAAGAAAACTACACAACAGTCTTAATAATAAGCCAAACAAATAAGATATTTCAAGTACATACACCTGACACATAAGTTTGTACAAAACAAATCGTAATTTTAATTTTTTAAAAAAAGTTAATATCGTCAATAATGTATGATTTTCTTGGCACAAGAAAGGAAAGCACTTGAAAGGATTCATTTTTTTATCCAGTTTCGACTGTTTAGCTTAAAAACTGTGACACAGACAGACTGATAGACCATGGACAGACAAACGGACAGTCAAACAGACAGACAACCAGCTAAAAAAACTTCCAAAATATAATGACATGATCATATTGAACTATCGATATGACATGGTCATACTGAACTATCGAATCAGAATATGAACTATTAACTTCGGTTGCTCAGTGTTTTTCATAAATAATAATAAGTTAGTCGCAGCTATTATCATTTATATAATCGAGTAGTGTCCTAACGGTGACAACTCACCTCGAAGTGGTTTGTTATTGCTAAGCTTAATAAGGCAAAAATATTTATTTAAAAAAAAATGTTCGTTTAGATTTGTTGGTCTTAAAATAGATATAATAACTTATCTAAATATAGATATCCAAATCAATATACTAATTTTACTTTTTTTCTCTTAATATAAAATTAAGCCCTTTGCTACGGGCTTGACGTTTTGTTATACAGAAATAAATAAAAAGTAAAAAATCTNAATATACAATAATTACTATGCTAATATGTAATAAATAAGTATTAAGTGTTATTCTCCTATTTTTTTATGCATATACAAATGAACTTAGTAAGAGAATAAATATGAAAAAAAAATACACGGCTAAATAATTCATTAATCATATTATTTCAATAAGAAAGAAAGAAACAAATTATAAAAAAATAAAACAATAAAAAAAATAAAATTATGTAATTATCAAGCTAAACAAAGTCAAAACTATGTATAGCAAGTTATTTAATTCAATCATATAATATAATAATAGCTGCAATTGATTTAGACAAAAAATAAAAAAATAAAATAAACTAAAAATAAAAATAAAAGTGAACTAAATAGCATAATAGAATAAAATAAACTAACGCAAACTAAAAAGCTTAATATAACTATTAAATGCGTATTTTATTTTTGTTTCTCGTGATTATTTTAATTAATACTTCCTGGGACTTGAATTATTTATTTTTTTAAAATAGTTATAAAACAATTATTTAAATTTAATTGATACGACAAATAATAGTACAATAGTTAAAAGAAAAAAAAATAATAATAAAAAATTAAATAATAAAGAAACAGTGAGAAATGTAACGTGATCTTTTAATTCGTATTTAACAAAAATTGTTACTGTTAAACGATTATTACTATTGTATTCGCTGGGTTAGTAAAATGTCATTTCGATATCTTAGCTCCAATAATATTTATCAAACAAGGAAATAATCTAAAATTATTTTTTAATTAAAATGCACATGTGATTAATTCAATTGTTTTTTTTTATATTTAAAAATAAATCCAATTATTCATAGACGTTGTTTCAAAAGAGGGGTAATGACGCATTTTTATTAAAATGGAATAATTACATTTTTTCCTAGAATCATTTCGAAAGTAATACCAGTTGAAGGATAAATCTCATTGAATACAAGCCGTACTGGAATGTGAATCACCGACGAATGCCTTCTTATCAGTGATGTGATAAAGCCAATGGAAACGTCAATGCATTTCCCAAAGAGGAAATTGACACTCGGTTTAAAATAGATTTTAGTTTAAATCAAATTATAATCATTAGTAATAATGGGAGACAGGCAGAGAAAAATAGACTCCAGCGCCGGGACTCGAACCCGGGCCTTCCGCATTTCCGGTGCAGATGCTCTTTATCCAACTAAGCTACGCGGGAGAATGGTTTTTCTCTGCCGTAACTGATAGCTATTCCCCAAATCCAAGCTTTCAATATTCATCTACGTTTAAAAATTGAATAGATTTTAGTTAAACAGTGATGTATTGAGTATATTGATTTTACATCGTATAAAAAGTGTATGCTACTTAAGTATTCTAGAAGGTATCCTCCTTCTGGAAGCATTTTTCAATGTAAATTAGAACAATAGAAAGGGGATAGACAGAGAAAAATATAGTCCGACGCTGGGATTCGAACCTCGGATCTTTGTATTTCCAGTCCAATTCTCTACCAATTTAGCTATACTAGATAATTTAACTGACTTTGGTTAACACTTTTCAAATTAAATGAGAATTACAAAAGGGTAGACAGTCATAAAGAAAAACACTTCGACGCCGGGATTTGAACCACGAATCTTTAGATTTTTGGTGGAGATCCACATGCCGTCAAATTGGGAAGTAGCTTGTATGCCAAAAGAGGGTATTTGCCAGTAACTGGCATGCTAAGGACTTTTATTAAGTTTTTATCTGCTTGCTTGCCAGCTATAGGCGAGCCATTTAACATATACACGTGCAAGTAGCTTGCGGAGAAAATAGAGTCTGACACTGGGATTTGAACTACGGATCTTTAGATTTCCAGTCCAATGCTCTACCAATTCAGCCATACAAAAGAATTTATCATCCTTTGGGAAGCAATTTTCAAATTAAATTAAAATAAATTATAGAACGGATTAACAGAAATATATATTGCATTTCACACACACACACACACACA
>KZ652669.1:55809-85114 GCA_001010745.2 Gerris buenoi
TGTGTGTGTGTGTGTGTGTGTGTTCTAGAACTCATTCTTAGTGAATTAATTGTTTAATTTAGACAGATAAAATTCAGTTTTACTAGAAATACTATTATATTTAGTTAGATTTATTTATAGTAGATTAGATTATAGTTTCACTGGAAATTCTCTGTTATTTCTTTCCATTGATTTTTTGTAGAATTCATTCCTAGTGATTTAATTTGTTTGTCTTCTATCTTCTATACATCAGAGTGAGATTTTGTTGAGCTCACTCAAAATAATAAATAGGTTTCCCACAAGAATTTAAAAATAAATGTTACAGTGAATATACTTTATTTAGTGTTTGGTCGCTGTCGCAGAGGTTCATTATATAATTACACTGATACTGCAATAAAATTATCTCTAGTTCAAATAAAACTCAAAATAATCTTAGAAGATTTTTTGATATTTTATCAATTTAAGAAAACTACACAACAGTCTTAATAATAAGCCAAACAAATAAGATATTTCAAGTACATACACCTGACACATAAGTTTGTACAAAACAAATCGTAATTTTAATTTTTTAAAAAAAGTTAATATCGTCAATAATGTATGATTTTCTTGGCACAAGAAAGGAAAGCACTTGAAAGGATTCATTTTTTTATCCAGTTTCGACTGTTTAGCTTAAAAACTGTGACACAGACAGACTGATAGACCATGGACAGACAAACGGACAGTCAAACAGACAGACAACCAGCTAAAAAAACTTCCAAAATATAATGACATGATCATATTGAACTATCGATATGACATGGTCATACTGAACTATCGAATCAGAATATGAACTATTAACTTCGGTTGCTCAGTGTTTTTCATAAATAATAATAAGTTAGTCGCAGCTATTATCATTTATATAATCGAGTAGTGTCCTAACGGTGACAACTCACCTCGAAGTGGTTTGTTATTGCTAAGCTTAATAAGGCAAAAATATTTATTTAAAAAAAAATGTTCGTTTAGATTTGTTGGTCTTAAAATAGATATAATAACTTATCTAAATATAGATATCCAAATCAATATACTAATTTTACTTTTTTTCTCTTAATATAAAATTAAGCCCTTTGCTACGGGCTTGACGTTTTGTTATACAGAAATAAATAAAAAGTAAAAAATCTAAACTATTATCAAATAGATTTCCTTTAAACTTAAGAAAAAGCTTTAAGTTTAGAATAAATGGACTAAATGGGGACATCAAGAAAGAAGAACCGGCTTAGAAATGTACTCAATGATTACCCTATGCAATAAGTACTCGTCACGATCAGGTACTTAAACTCTGGTGAAAGTTTTCCACGACAAACGTCCAACTGCACAAGACTAATCAATTAATCAATTTTAAAAAATGTTGTATTTACTATGTGACTTCCATGTTTGCGCATTTTGACCGTGTAGGGGGCTGTTTGATGTTTGCGCAAACATGATGTTTGACGTGTATGGCCAAAATTTACCCAAAATGTTTGATCGTGTATGGGGGCTTTTAGTTAAAGCGAAGTTCTTACATTTAACAAACTATGTATTCTGTCTGTGAAGTAGAAAGTAGACCTATTTTGGTGATTTTTTTTACTAATGTTTATTTTAACAATGCCCAGGACGAGTTCATTCAAACGAGTTATCTTCCCAAACAGGTGCGCGCAAACCTCTCGCAAAGATCGCAAAAAAAGCGGACCAAAACGTTTAAAATAGAGAAAAAACAACGTTTTCACCTATATTTTACGTTCTAACGCATCGATTTAGATAAAACTGCACTCAAATCATCTAATGTACTATTGAAACATGCATGTACAATTTTAACCTGATACTAGAATAAGTTTTTGTGTAGTTAAGTGATAAATTTTAATAATAGTTGCATTCAACAAACTTACACTCAATACTTACATTCAACAAACCATGCATCATATCTCTGTGTGTGTCAGAAACGTGCGTGACGATAACTTAAGTAAAAGTTAACCGATTTGGTAAAAATTTGGTACACAAGCTCATTTTACTAATGCCTAGGACGAGTTCGTTAGACAATGTTAGACTTAGTGAAACTGGAATTTCAGGACGGAAAAAACTTCTTTTATCTATTTAATGAGAGAACACCAAAAGCGACAACGCTATCAAGAAATTCGAGATCGCTGAATCCTTTAAATAGAGTCTAAAAAGGAGAAAACAACGTTTTTACCAATATATCACATGTTAATAAAACTTATATTTACATCGTCTAAAGTAAAATTTTCAAATTGAAACAAGCACAAGTTTTTGTGTAGAGAAGTGATACATTTTATAATATTTGAAATGGAATTGGCTGGGGCGTGTAAGTTGGATTAGGAGGAAGACACAAGGCACTCTTCTCCCCCACTACCTGGCCCTTAAATACAAGCATCCTCTTTAACAATCAATCACGATTAGTTTTTCAAATATCTAATATTTATTGCATTGAACACTTCAATACGATGAATAGTATTTGACACGATTATTCTAAAAAAAAAGGTGGCCCTAAGTCACACATGAGGTCAGACTTTAGTGATAAAGAACTATCTAGTATAACAATATACTGATTTTCGTGCTTCAGAACGAAAGGTACAATTATAGTATAAAGAGCCAACTTCAAGTCACAGAAAATAGTAGTGGTAATGGTGGAATATAAAGATCATGTCTATCAAAAATATTTTTTCCATTTCTTTATTTTAACCTATTATACACCATATGATATTACCTTTTTCTTTATTTTAACCGATTATACACAATATGATATTACCTTTTTCTTTATTTTAACCTATTATACACCAAAAAAAATATTACCTTTTTCTTTATTTCAAAAAAAAAAAAAGAAAAAAAAAGAGAGTAATGAGTTTTAAATGTCTGAAACAAAAGAATTGAAAATAAATAAATTTAGTTGTTGAATTGCTATCCTAGCAGCTGTGACAGTAGTTATCTATTGTAGTTAGGGAGAGAAAAAAGAACAATAAAAAAATAGCATGTCCTGTCTAGCTTTTTAAACATACCAAAAACAATGAAACAGAAACAAAAAAATCGGTCTGAGACAACTCAGACAAACCTTTTCATATACGAGTTCATATTTACTTAGCCCAGTGTTTTCCATTTATTAGTTGATTTCTTAAGTACATATAATTATTATTGAACATATCATCAAAATGTATCATAAATCGAGGCGGGGAATCGATCCCGACCTATCTCCACCCGCGTTTAAAGCTATTTTCTCAGGAACTAGATTTTTTCCCGGAAAACGGCTCATTTCGTTAGATTTTGTATTTAAATGGACTGTATTTTTATAATTGTGAAAATCGTTAGAACCGTTTTTGAGAAACTTCTCTTTTTTTCAGGTTTTTAGAGTTTTATGGAGGTAGGGCCCCCATATTTGGAGGTAAAAATCATTACTCGAGGTATGATTTTTCTGAACATTAATGCCAAATTTCGTCAAAGTAGTTTAGGCTGCACGCGTCTGTACAGACGGACAGGATTTAAAAAAAAAAAAAACAATTTTTGGGACTTAAAACTATCAAAATTTCAAAATCAAATTTGCACGCCATCACAATAATTTCTCTTTTCACGAGAAAGTAAAAATATAATTAAGATTGAAACAAAATTCTTTATTGAAAGACTCCTTATTTTATCTTTAAATTGTTGTCAGATATAAAAGTATTTGCTAAAATAAATATCACGTTTAAAGTTATCTACCCATTAATTTGAGTATTGAACAACGATAGTATTGCATTTAAAAAAAAAAAATCACCAAGATAAAAGATTGCCCCGCATACATTTTTTTCTTTCTTAAATTATTTGTCCCAATAACTAACCACTCACATAAAAACAAACACAAAAAAAAAACCGCCGATAATTCAACATATTTAACCCCAATTGACACATGAATGAAAGATGACGCAAGGGTTCGAAAAAAAAGGAGATAATTTAAAGTTAATAATATAGGGGCATATTCTTCTTTAAGTTTCCAGACGTGTATTAGAATAATATATAAATAATTCATGGTTTAATGAGTAACAGTACTGTATAAAGATATGAGAGAGGACCTTGGTACTCTTAAGAGTTTATTTATAGGACGGTATATGTGTATGTAGTAGCTAATAGTAGCTCATTAACTGGTAATTAGGAGGCTTAAAGAAAATAATTATGTGCCGCTCTCTCTAAAAAAAAGTGATAAACACATGCCATTCTATCTTACAGTCGTAAAGAGATCAACAGCTTTAAACTCGGCATTCTAAATCTCTAAATATATCACTTAAAAAATTAATCAAAGTCGAGAGAACTAAATGTCATTATCATAATTAACATTAGATCTTATTTTTAACCATTAATATAAAGAAAAGATCATATATATTAAGTAAAAACAAATATTGATACTAAAATATATATCATAAACAACATACGTTAATTTTAAATTTTATTATTTCATTTTCTTTATTTAATTTTATGATTGTTATTTCTTATTCTTTTAAGTAATATTAATTGCGGAGCATATAAAAATATTTAAATACTAAGATGGGTTCTTAGGGTTGGAGAAAAGAATCCTAGTTTAAGAAACAAAAAAGATTTGAAGTGATTCCCAACCTTGGAAATAAAACGTAAAAATGTTTGAGGTGATTTCCAACCTTGGCAATAAAACGTAAAAATGTTTGAGGTGATTCCCAACCTTGGCAATAAAACGTAAAAATGTTTGAGGTCATTTCCAACCTTGGCAATAAAACGTAAAAATGTTTGAAGTTATTCCCAACCTTGGCAATAAAACGTAAAAATATTTGAGGTGATTCCCAAACTTGGAAATAAAACGTAAAAATGTTGTTAAACACTGAGAGCTCATTCTTCTCCTAGCTTCACTTTTTCCCATAGAAAAATTGTCGGATCTCAAATCAAAGAAAACAGTTATCAAGAACTAAATAGGGATTACTTTATAGTACTTATCATACATAATTTATCTTAATTTTTCTGCATATCGATAAAAATATTTGACGGACTGCTACCAGTACGCGGACAGGCAAAGGTAAGATATTAATACTAATACGTCAGCTTTTTTTATTCTTCCTTTAAGGAGAACCCTAACTAACATTACTATATTTTAAGTATTTACCTTAATATTACAGATAGATTGATTCCGGCAAGCAATCACAAACAATGTATTAATATTAAAATAGTACAATTATTTGATAAGATGACAATGTATATACATATATGTATAATAAAAGCTAACACTTCCACTTAATCTAAATCCTTAATCGATATATTGCCCAACAGCGTCATAATGATAATAGATATATTTGGATAATTCAATCGTTATTTACTGTAAGTAATACCATGCTAATGTAGACACAATCATAACTAAAACTTCCAAGTAATTTAAATCAGTATATTGTCTAGCAATACATAATTTATCTAATTAATAGATTTACTTGGACAATTCAATTAATAATACTATAAGGGTTCCATACTAAAGTAGGCACAATCATACCTAAAACTTCCAAGTAATTTAAATCAGTATATTGTCTAGCACCACATAATTTACCTTATTAATAGACTTACATGGACAATTCAATTATTAATACAATAAGGGTTACCATGCTAAAGTAGGCACAGTCATACCTAACACTTCAAAGTAATTTAAATCAGTATATTGTCCAGCAGCATATAATTCACTTTAAAAATAGATCTATTTGGGAAATTCAATCATCAAAACTGTATTAATACTGCAAGTGTTAACATAATAATGTAGATACAATCATAACCTAAACTTCCAACTAATTTAAATCAGTACATTGCTTTGCAATATATAATTATATTTAAACACAAAAATAAAGATATTTTTCGAAGGTATAGTTATCATTAGAGAATTCATGATCCTATAAAATTGAATTGCTTATTTAGATGATACTGTATAGTTAACAACTTTATTAATGGTAATAACTAATTTTATACAGTTGACCATTACATCAACTACGGATTATTATGCTTATACCATAAGACTATCATTTTTTTAAGATTGACATTAATAATTCATGATTTAGACGAAATTATTGGTGTAGGAAACCCTTATTACTCTTCTAGTTTTTTATTTTTTTTTACAAAAAAAAAGGAATCAAATTGCTACATATCCAAACTACATGGTGTGTGAAACCTGATGAGGACAAATGCTTAATGTAGAATGGAAATAACGCTTTTTAGTAACACAACAATAAAAAGTAACAACCCTTAGTTAGTTGTTGATTTAATTAGTTAGAGAGACAAGTAATGTTATTTGTTTACGACATCATCAGGTACGATACGAGCGGTAAGCCGTGAGCGGCAGAACGGCGTCGCTTACGTTTATGTTTACATACAGTAAAATAGAAGTAAAGAACAGCCGGTTATGACAAGCACGAGTGTTAGAGCGAAACATGTTGTCGCTTACCGCTCACCGCTAAGCCTAGACATTAATTTTTGCTCGCCGCTCACTCTTTTTAGTTGATTAGAAACTTTCGTCAAGTAATCAAGGCCAGGAAGTCATGAAAAATACCGCCTAGCCTATATTATTTTCGCTCTTATCGTAGCCAGTGCCGCTCCGCTCACCGCTCGAACGCTCTGACGCTCTGCCACTTATATCGTACCTGAGACCTAAGACGCTCCCCATTATATATTAAAATATAAATTATATACTACAAATCCCGTTATATACTAAAATTATAGATTACTAGTACTACATGTACTAATAACTTATCTTTTATATAATCGAGTAGTGTCCCGACGACGGCAACGTCGACGGCGACTCACCTCTAAATGATTTATAATGTTTAAAATAGATGAGCTATTGGCTGGGTTTGAACCAGTGACCTCTAGCACATGAATCAAGAATTCTACCACTGATCCATCCCACTGTAATGAATCCTACGGCATATAACTTTCTATTTACACAGTAAATATCTATTTAAATATTTTAATTATAACTAATTATCTCTTAGCTCTTTTTTTCAACCATATTTTCTGCCCATTGCCACGGGCTTAACGGCTAGTCTCTGTCTCTGTATAAAGTACCTTACTTTTTTAAGTTAGATAAATAGTTTTAACAATATTAAATTTGAATTTTCTTTTAAATCCTGTGAAGTATAATACAATGGATTTGCAATAAGGCAATTAAATACATTCCCTGTTTTTATTGTGAATTACCAATAAACTTTAATCTGTCATTTTTTAATGTTTTCTTTGAAGAATAAAATTTTATTGTTTAATATTAAAAAATAATAATATTAAGAGAAATTGAAATTGCTTTTTATTAAATTACTTCTCCCATTTAATATAAAATGGAACATCAATAAAATTGATAATACTAGTTAGTATTATCGTAAGGTATGTTGCATTATTAGAAATTAAGAATCGATCGGTTATTTAATTCAGCAATTTTCTTGATAAGTACTGATACTAGGATATCATTATTCGAGAAACTGATTTTATTGCAACAATCTAACATCGATTAGTTATTAGACCTTTGAACCATTAAATACAGATTGGCTGTCCCAGAATTATCTTATAAAATCTACTCGGGCTTACAGTATTAAGCTAGATTTATTGATACCTTCGTGTCTTATATTACTAACATTACAGCTTGTTATCGTGGAAAGCACTTAAAAGGATTTCGTAAGACCTAATACATCTATCCATCATATAATCTGATCATGTCTTAACTAGAACTACAAGGAAAAATAAGTACATTCCCACCTCCAGAATAAAGAGAGCTTTGTTGTTTTTTCTGTTTTTTTTTTTTTTTTTTTTTTTGTTTTTTTAATTTAATAAATTCCTAAGTAAATCTGAACAAATACTTTTTATTCTTCTATTCTTTATACTTCTATTTTTATAAATATAATTCTTCAAAACATGTTTCTTTTTTTCCATAAAAACATCTTTCGCATAAATTTACAATTCCGTGTAGAACATATACACATACGAGGACAATTGTTTCCTTATTTAAAAGGCACTATCAAAATTAATTTTTCTTACTGACAGGCGCCCTTAAGATTAAATAAGATAATATTTTCCAGATAAATTAGAACTCCTAATTGAACTAAGAAAATTCTTAGGTACTTAGACAATTTTGGTTTCCAAGCCAAAATGAACTAAAAATATATAGTTTGAATAGTATAAATAGTATTTTGATGAATAGTATAAATTAATAGCATTTTGTACGAAAAGTATGAATAGTATTTTGATAAATAGTAAAATTAATAGTATTTTGAACGAATATTATAAATTAATAGCATTTTGTACAAATAGTATAAATTAATGGCACAATTGTATTTTTAAATTTGCAAATTAAATAATGCAATAAAACTATTGCATTATATTACACCCTATAAAAAATTTGAAAGCTTAATTAAGGGGACTAGGTATCGTTATCAACAGAGGAAATAATTCTTCAGTATAGCTTATTTGGCTAGAGCGTCTTCACTGGAAATAAAGGAGGCCCGTGGTTCGAATCCCGATGCTGAAGTCTATTTTTCTCTGTGTCTCCTGTAGTAAATAGTAATTATAATTTGATTTAAATTAAAAATTACTATGTTAAAATTGAATCTAAGGTTCTTACTATAATACAATTCATGAAGTCTTCCGCGTTTTAAAATAATTATCTTCATGGACCCTTAAAAAATAAGTTTAAACTAACAAAAAAATATATATTATTGTCGAAAAAAGAATCTATAAAAATAGATTTAGTTTATTATGGCTACAAAATCTTCTTTTTTTATCTTCGTCTAGGGGTCCAAATCGATAGATGGAAAATTATAGGGCCATGGGACATGGAGCGCAATTAATACAGATGTCTCTTAACAGGGCATCGTTCTTCTCGCTACGGCAATCCTAAAATAAACCCTGTCCGATCATACATGACAAATGATCTGGAATCTATTGGACCAGAGACAGACTGACAAATCCAAAACTATTTGTGGTAACAACAGCGTTCGGTTTTTGTTTTAAGACACGACGAACAGCCTACTAAAAACAACTAATTAATTTAAGACTAGCATAGACATTTTTTGGGGATTATCCACCCCTAAAAGTATTCAAATATACAAACATGTCATTGTATTTACTTTTCAAAAAAATAACCCCACCAAAACACTGAAATGCGGGATATTTACGGAAGCATTAGTTAAATTCTGGAAGTTCAAATGAAAATAGAAGACCGTAAATAATCTCTGTAGAACAACTAAATCAGGTAATGTAAGATTTCCATTCTTAAGTAATAGGAATCCGCATGGATCTGATGCCTATCAAAAGGTTCCCGAAAATTACCCCACTATCCAAAACACTAAAATGGCGTATATTTACGGAAACATTTGTTAAATTTTGGAAGTTCAAATGAAAATAGAAAACCGTAAATAATCTCTGTAGAAAAAATAAATGAGGTAATGTTAGATTTCCATTCTTAAGTAATAGGACTTCGCATGGATCCGATACTTCCCGAAAATTCTTGAATCATTTTAGAAGGAAATAATCGACACTCCATTAGCGAGAAAAGTGCTCAAATTACATAAAAACCACTCCTTGTTTTAAATGACTACATCGCTACAATCAAAAAACATTATCACTTACAATTAACGATATCTATTTGGTGTGAATTCTCGTACAAATTCTCAATGAAACAAGAATTATTAATACACTTATTAGATTACTTAACAGATTAGATAAAACATTGTACCGGTAGGTACTCAATTTTTTTTGAGTGCCGGNGTGTGTGTGTGTGTGTATAAAATTTCTTATTTGATGTTTAGACTTTTAGACACTTGACATAAAATCGTTATTTGTACTACATACTTTAATCCAATATATTTGATATTATATTACATAATATATAAAGATATAAATTATTTAATTCGGTGGAATAGAAAAAAAAATCGCTTGCCTGAGTATTTTAAATTTGATTGTAAATGTTTTAATTTGCAATAACTCTTTTATGCTGAACAATAATTGAAAAAATTAAAAGTTATCAATTGACTTTAACCTAATCGAAGTTTAGTTAAAGGCATGTAATTCTAACTCAATTAAACCTACCTATTAAACATTAGATATCGTATTTTGGCAATTAATCGATCATTCTTGTGTTCTAACAAAAATCACGGTAGAAAAAAACACTTATTGTATTGCTAGATTACATTAAGTATTGAATTCAGCATTAATATTATACGTTGTTAAAGACATTTTGTTAAACAGATGGTGGATACCATCCCTTCACCGGTGTTAGTTTGGAAATTTTGGCAGCTAACATAGATAAAATGGCTGTGACATTAAGAACGATCTGGCTAACTTATCTATGAAAAAGTTTTCTCATAAGATTTCATAATACTATGATTATAAAGAGAGCATAAATATGATATTGTAGATGGTGGACAAATGTATCTTCTTTAAACAGCTATGACGGAAAAAACATTAAACTCTTTCATTGAGGCCGAATGGTGTTCATTCGATGTAATAAAATCTATGATCAAAAAGGCATTAAGTGAAGAGAAATAAAGCGTAATAAAAAATAAACGAACTCGTCTATAGACTCTATTGATGATTTCGTCTCTTTTTATAACAGCTTCATAAACTAGTTCCATAGTTTTTCTTATACAATTTTTACTGAAAAACTAATAAAAGGAAAAAGTTTAGGCACATATTATAAGTTGTAGTTAATCGTAAAAATGTCTCAGTTTTGTTTCCTTAATTGAAAAATACTTTTCAAAAGGTACGACTAATTGAAGGGTTAATAAGTTGAAATTAGTTGTATAAGGGTTAATTTAATTGACCATATTAATTACAGTGCTGATAATAGGCATAAGAGATTATTTTCGGACACGTGACACGTTGTAGCCGCTTTTACGCTATACGAAAAAAAAATTGAAATTTGACTAAATGTAGTTAAAAATGTATCTTACTCGTACAATCTGTAGATTTTCATTAAATAAAAAATAATAATTAATTTAAAAATACCATTTTTAAAAACTGGTCTTATTTTCAACATTTTTTTTATTCTGTATTGTTTTTATGTGCAAAATTTGGGGAAGATTGGAAGACGGGAAGTGGTTCAAAATTGGGATAGTAGGTGTGCGATTAAACTTAAAAAGCAAAGTAATATTATAAGACAGTAATAATAAAAACAGGAACAAAACAATGTTAATTTCATTCTTTTTCAAAGTCCTTAAGTAAAATCGTATTATAAAATAATAATATTGCATTTATTAGGTGGGTTTTGATTAATAAAATAAGCAATTATAGGGTAATAACTTTCAACAGCAATCTATTTTAATAATTATTTAATAGGGGGATCGGTAAAGATTTCGTACTAGCGTGAATTCTTCGTCAAAACACCGCAGAATTGCAGAGATGAGAAATGAATCATCGAGTAGGTGTGGACAATAAACCTATATTGTTATAACGTGTGGCGAAAAATAATGCTGGTATATTAAACATAATTATTTATGTATGCTCTTAAATTGGCTATTAAATCAAATGCTGTCATATTTACGACGATAATAAAACAAATAAAGGAACTATTTAAAAAAATAATTTATGCTAAAGGGAACTTCACTGTCAAAAATAACAGCAACTCGTTTTTCGAAGATAAGCGAATTTTTGTTTATATTAAGGTCGTGCGGAGTTTTTATAATATTTGCTTTTCTCATAAGAAGAAACGCAAATAAAAATCCCCCCGAGGTCCCCCTCCCCCCCTCCGATGCAAATAATCACTGGTAGGAAACTATTTATCTTTGCACATGCGGGTATTAGGGGGGGAAGAGAGAGACAGCTGCTAAGATATCGGGCTTACATTTCGTATAGAGGAAAGCCATTGTAAAAGTTCCGTGTAGCATATGTGGGAACGAAACCAACAATAGACAGACAGACGTCCTACGAAGTACTTCTAGAACCTAAATACAAGCACAAATAATAGTTCGAATGATTTCCAGCTTATGCACTCGACCCGATCTATTTTTAACTCTTAACTTTGAAGGATTCTTAAATCTATTTTAAGTTCAAATTAACAACGACCTATTATTGTTTTCTAATTAAAGACTTATAAAGCTCAACTTTTACTTAACATTAAAAAGGTTATTTTTTGATTTTTACTTCGAGATAAGAGCTTACAACAACCTCTTTCGAATTTAAATGAAGGATTCTAATAATCGGTTTAAGGTTACATTAGCATTAGCAGTAATTATAGAATAACATTAAGGCTAACTATATAGCACATATTGTCAGATGGTATTTGCAGTTTTACCTCTAATCGCCCACATCGACAAATTATCAACTTCTAATTAAAAGTTATAAACAGTTTAAAGTTAATTTGCCAAAACTTTTCCCCCAAAAAAAGTATATAATATATTTTCACCATTACATGGTAAAACATTGAATCGTGGGTATATCTTTAGATTGTTACTCCCCTATATTTTTTAAAATATAAATGACTAAATAACTATTAAGACAATGGGATGTTTATTTCAATGAACTTTGGGACAAAGGAATCACTTCAGTTTTTATAAGGGNTAAAATTCTTGAGAAATGTCTTCGTTATCTAATGAACAATAGATAAATGTTAATTATTATCTACACGTTTTTAGAAATGTGCATTAAATCTAAGATTTATTATTCTTCAAGAGAATATTTTTAACATAAAATTGAGAAAATGTAAAAGGTTTAGAAATAGTGTATTAAAGAAAAAAACCTTCAATAGTTTTCTTTGTACGATAACTTTTATTAAATATTTTATATGTTTTTGTTTAGATTTCAATTTTTCTCATTTAATTTACCATTAGTAAATTCGAAGAAATAGGAAGTTGAAACTCAATGACATCTGACATTAAAGAGGAACTAGACCTGTGCTGTGCACTATAAGGAACCCTGGAAGGAAGTCGAAAAGAGAATTGAATTTCTTACGAAGAAAGGAGTCCACAGAAGTCACAATGCAACCAAGGATAACGAATAACGAACCTTCATTCAAAGGCTTTTCAATTAGAAAGAAAAGGTTTATTAAAGATGTAAATTCACGGTTTCATATTCATAAGGTAATAAGTAATACGGTAAAGATGATTCTATATTTTATCCGTATATTTTCTTTCTTTATTAAATGTATCCAGCTGCAAGAAATTGTTATTACATTTATAAAATCTAGATGTTTTGGAATTAAAATATGTATAGTAATTGTATTCAGAGATAAAACATTGAATCGTGGGTATATCTTTAGATTGTTACTCCCCTATATTTTTTAAAATATAAATGACTAAATAACTATTAAGACAATGGGATGTTTAGTTCAATGAACTTTGGGACAAAGGAATCACTTCAGTTTTTATAAGGGGAGTAACAGTCTGAAGAAGATCATTCCGTAAATCTTCTTTAGATTGTTACTTCCCTTTGTTTTTTATAGGTGGAGTAACAATTAAGGCCTTAAGGCTTCCATACACGGTCAAAATGTTTACGCAAACATTTTGACCGTGAATGGGGCTGTTTAATGTTTGCGCAAACATGATGATTGACGTGTATGGCCTAAATTTGACCGACATCAGGTTTGTGCAAAACGTTTGATCGTGCGTATAGGGGCCTTAAGTTAGACCACGTCGTCTTAACTCTGAACGACTGAGTGGATTACAAAAATAAAGGAGAAAATAATAATTGGTAAATGCATGTAAAATGTAAATATTTTCAATTAAAAAAAAATTCAATTAGCACAAAGGTGAGTTACTTTTCCACGACTATTCACGATTGATTTGATGTCTTCATAGTCTCACGATATTTAGTGACGGCTGAATGTCTACCAACGCTATATTTATTTTACCCTTTCATCACCTACTCATTAAAAATCAGTATTATACAGGTTTATTCATTTAAAAGAGGTGTACTATACTCAAGATTTATTGGCTTTAAGCAAACTATAAAAAGTTCTCCCCAATTCTAAAAAAATACAATTAATTAAGCTAATTAATACAAGCTAGAGTAACGTTCTTCAAATAAAGAGTTATTCAATATTGTAATTAAGAAATTTTTAATCTTTCCAAACCTAAAAAAAAAAAAAAAAAAAAAAAAAAAAAAAAAAAAAAAAAAAATCTAGTAAAAAAAAAAAAAAAAAAAAAAAAAAAAAAAAAAAAAAAAAAAAAAAAAAAAAATCTAGTTAAAAAAGATGAATGAAAGAATAGAACGTGAATGATTTACGTGTGAATGAATGAATTTCACGGGAATAATATAGTGACTAATAATCAGTTTTTAAAAAAAAATGTCTATAAGTTAATCAGAAATGACATAATCTTGTGAGTCATTTTATTCTCACCCGGTTTCCATGGAAAGAATAGAATGCCTTTAATAAAATCACGTGCTTTATAGATACTGCCTCACTGATTACAATTGACAATTGACCATATACACGCAATAGTTAAATACCAATGAGAATCTGACATTAAAGCATTAAAAATAGACGGGGGCGATATTTTAGTATTGACTTCCAGGTATGTAAAACAGGAGGGTCAATACCCTACTTAAAGTAAATCTCCGTTTTTTTTTATTATTTTTGTTCAACATTCAACAGGTAGCAGATTATTATCAACTGCTTAAAAAACAGAAGCAACATTTTCATACGATAGGATAGGGTATCGTTTCGAATCTAAAACATGCTTCACCAGACTGACGGAAGTAATATTTCAAACGTTGCGACATGTTATAACATAAATCAACATGTTATTTAATGTAGGACTACAAATCTAAATATCTTATGTTGGCCACAACATAGTAGTATTAAAAATATACTAGCTATGAACAATTCTCTTTTATGTAATTATACAAGCCGTTAAGCTTGTGGTAACAGTCTTAATTTTATATTTAGGAAAAAAAGTAAAATTAAGTAAATTAATTTAGATCTCTATTTAGTTAAATTATTATATCTATTTAAAGACCAACAAATCAAAACAAACATTTATTTTTATTGGAATAAATGTGGTTGCCTTTGCTTAGCAATAACAAATTATTAATCACCGTCGTCGGAACACTACTTAATTATATAAATGGTGATGATTATACACATAGAAGAGCTATATTTATATACAAGTAAGAAAAGAGTGGGTAAAAATATTAAACTATTATTTTTTTAAAAGTAAAATATTCTAATTCTAATATATTGTTTAAGTATTAACAAATTCTTGGAGTTAAGAATTTAACTCAACTAATTAAATGTTATCATTCCGCAGATATAAAGTATTAAACTTCGAAGCATTAAAATTCTTGAGAAATGTCTTCGTTATCTAATGAACAATAGATAAATGTTAATTATTATCTACACGTTTTTAGAAATGTGCATTAAATCTAAGATTTATTATTCTTCAAGAGAATATTTTTAACATAAAATTGAGAAAATGTAAAAGGTTTAGAAATAGTGTATTAAAGAAAAAAACCTTCAATAGTTTTCTTTGTACGATAACTTTTATTAAATATTTTATATGTTTTTGTTTAGATTTCAATTTTTCTCATTTAATTTACCATTAGTAAATTCGAAGAAATAGGAAGTTGAAACTCAATGACATCTGACATTAAAGAGGAACTAGACCTGTGCTGTGCACTATAAGGAACCCTGGAAGGAAGTCGAAAAGAGAATTGAATTTCTTACGAAGAAAGGAGTCCACAGAAGTCACAATGCAACCAAGGATAACGAATAACGAACCTTCATTCAAAGGCTTTTCAATTAGAAAGAAAAGGTTTATTAAAGATGTAAATTCACGGTTTCATATTCATAAGGTAATAAGTAATACGGTAAAGATGATTCTATATTTTATCCGTATATTTTCTTTCTTTATTAAATGTATCCAGCTGCAAGAAATTGTTATTACATTTATAAAATCTAGATGTTTTGGAATTAAAATATGTATAGTAATTGTATTCAGAGATAATACAGAGTTGAATAAAAACAGATCGGTGGGAGCGAAGCTAGTAATTCAATACAAGAACTAAAGATACTTCAGAATAGTTGTAGTTTTCGCTGACGGCAGCTGAAATAACAAGCTCGCATGATTTCTTGAAGAAGCACCACGCAATGAGATAGAATCGTTTCATGTCTGCTTGAACTGCAATTAAAATCTTATCACTTCCTCGGTTATTTGATTTTAACGTCGAGATACGTTCCGTAAAAGGGATTAACTATTTCCTCAAGTAAATTAATTCTGCGGATACAGGATCCATTTAATAAAGTGGTAGAAGGTATTAGAAATCCCATGCTGCTGCATGGGAAGAAAGCATGTAAGTTTGATAAATGTAGAATTTAGTTAGGTCATGGCTTTTGTCTTCCATGTCTCCGTACCAGATGGCTGAGAGATTCTACGCTATCTGAATTTTAAGAGACACTGGATACAAAAAAGTACAATCTAAGCGTAGTCGGTTGAAAATAGAGTAAAAAAATAATAAGGAATTCATTAGCTTGCTTATTAAAAAAGCTTTTTATTTTCTCTCGGTGAAGTTGATGGCCGAAGCTATTAAAAGTACAACAGGATGAGAAGGTACTTGATACTGTTCCGCGACATGACCGCGTGGGAGAACTCCACATGGAAACAATCGACTCTGGGAAAATCGGCCCGCCAAACCGACCCACCACTTTACTCCGTACGACAACCGACTCAAGACATACCTTCTTCGTTTTTTTAAAAAAAAGTAAAAAGAAATCTCGATAAAAAGAACCACATGTTCGCCAAAATCCGATAAATTTTAGGAACATAAGGCATTAAAGATGTACCGGATCTTCGCATGAAAGCAGGTATAGGATTGTTGAATTATGTATCACGACGGGGGACATGGTTCCAGGGAAACGTGCATGTTAGTCATACAACATATGGAAGATAACTTAGTTACAAGACACCGTAACGACACCTTGTATCGTGAAAAGGGTTTATAGTAGAAGCGACGGAATTAAAAATTCAACATTAATGAGAAAAAGCGGATATGGAATAAGAACATAATTTATCGAACAATAAAAAGAAGGAAACAAGGTTAAACTTATTACAATATAATCTCACCAACAAGTTACAAGTAGCAGCTGTAGTACACAAAAACTCCACATGCTAAAGAACTAAAAAAACGTCTTGGCACAAAATTAATTGTATTTTAAACAATTTGACCTGTTTACAATTCACTTGTTCATGCAGCTTTCTTCAGATAGTCTGTTGGTTATGAAGGGACTTCAACAGTACAAGTACTTATATTTGACGTGTTTCGTTTTTAAACTGCACCTTTTTCATGATCGCTATCACAAATTGGAGAAAAACACAGTCGAGGAACTTCTATCAACAAAGTGCTATTTAGAGCTTCACCCATAAATTAAACTTAATAAATTCCTATATTTATGTTATTAGGATTGTTAATAAAGCTATAACTTCTATATTAAAAATTTGTAATATCTATATTTTTGCTATGCATCCTAGACTAAACACAACAACAACTACAAGTTAGAAAGTCCCTAAAACCAAATATTGAGCACATGTAACATTGAGACATTTTGTAACTTGGTTGTGTAAAATAAACACAATTATGAAAAAAATGCACTTTCTCCATTATGTTCATAGCTTATTTCAGGATTTACAATAAGCTAAGAATAGTTTTCAACAATAAAATCTCTAAAATCCTGCTTTATTAGTCCTGAATTTTTAAATGACCTCTATCGTAAAATACGAATACAATGACACTTGCTATAAATATACATATAAATAATATATTATAATCGTAGTGCGGAACAATTCAAGGCACAATGAATAAGAATAGATTATTAGCCTACAATGAAATAAAAATCTACTTTATAAGCCTAACGACTTTTCCAGGCAGTAGGTATGGCACCACTTGGGCAACCCCCACTCTCCTTGACACTACTAAATTTTCCAGCCACTTTGGCTACCCCTAGGAGGGGTAGGATTAGGATCTCGAAGATTCTACATTGAAAATTCCTTCAAGTAGGTTACTACAATTTAAAATATATTCTAATAAGAGATTATTAGATTTTTTTTAAAATTAAAAAGAGTAAGATTAAAAAGAAAATATGTCTCACGCAGAAACTAAACATATTTTTCCAATTACTTTTTCACGTTCATATAATCACATTTGCATTTGAATGTGATTATATATTATTGATGTGATTTGACGTTCACGGCAACATATGAATAAATTTCCAATACTTTCACTTAAATTTAATTTGTTGTGACTTAATAAGTTGTGATTATAATAACAATTTAAAAAAAAACATTAAATCGCAATATATATCTATAAAATAATAATTACTGCCTCATTTAAAGTTACAGGGCAGTTATAGGAACTTGATCTAAATGTAAAAACATATGGTGCCTATATAACTACATTACATAAAAATGTAATTATGAAAGAATTACATTTTTACATACGAAGTAATACATTAATAAAAATTTAATTATGAAATAATCAATTTCAAGTTAGTTATATTTCAATAAAAAAAAAAACTTGTTATCTTATAAAATCAACTAAGAAGACCGGCTTACGAACGTTCCATAATATGGCGTTTGAATCCCAGATTGGTAAAAAAGAGATCAAAACAGAACTTGCTTAAAAACAAACTTTCAATACGGTTGTTAAAAATACTTTCTAAAAGTAAATCTTTTCGGTGACCTTGGATTCGCAACGAGACATTTACGATATTCTCGGTTCGTAAATAAATATTTGAAAACTGGTTTTCTGCCCAGTCAAAACTTTAGTAAGTAGACAATTGTAAAATAACCGAGGATGTAAAAAATTCTTTAGTTATTTCTTTAAGAAGATCCAGGTAAAAATACCGAAATGTCAATTGGAAGAGAGAAAATATCCGGGAAATTACAATTTCACGCGCTAATGCGAAAATCTAGCTAAAAGCCGTAAAGAATATCACGACAAACAACCGTGAATTTCCACTCCGAATATTGAATGCACATCCGACCGAATATACAGTCGGGGAAACGTACAACAAATTCTTAAGAATTTAACTACAAGTAAAGATATTTTGAAGGAGTTACTCATGGAAACAACTTTAGTAGAAATGGATCGAAAAGTATTCCCTGTTTTAACATTTTTAATAGTCAAAAAGCAAGATTAACTCTTTATGATATTTAACTAATAAAATATTCGCGATTTTAGAATCACTTTTTAATTGAGTTGACTTTATAAATTTTATGTAACAATATCTTTTCAATTCAAAGAAAATTCCTAAGGTAATACGCCGGGGAAGTGTGACGTCACTTACGTAAAAAAGTGTGTGTTTTTAGGTTAGCTGGCTCATAATATTGAATGTACCACTGGGTTTTATCAGTGCTATTTTACTTTATTATTATTTTTTAATCAATTATGTGTTTTATCATCTATAATGTATACATTTATTGGCTTATTAATGATGTTACTGATATGTGATAAGGTTAAAAACAGTTAAAAAAGCTTTTAATTGAGTAAAAAGAGCACATCNCTTCATTACATTAACCAATCATTTTCTACTATTTATAAAATAATTAAGTTGCAATCTTTACTTTTTCGCCCTACTTTTTACCTTTTCTCCCTACTTTTTGATTCAGGGAAAAAAAGACCTGCTTTAGTCCCTCTTAACTAATCCAAAATCATAACTTTTTCTTCCTACTGGAGATAAAAAAAATTAATAACGATATAGATAACTAGATTATGATGACTGCTTGCGGCTTAAAGGCAGATTTAAATAAAGTTTATTGAAGAGAGAATGTAAGTATTTTATGAATTCTTTAGTAGTCTAAATTAACTCCACAGCACAATTTTCAAGATGATCCCTTTCTCTATTTCCATCCAAAATTAATTAATTAATTTAATTATTAAGAAGTTATACAGAATTACAAATTATAGGAGTATAATGTATAGTTTAAAAATTAAAAAAAAAATCAATTAACCCCGTCATCACAGATAACTATACCGTATTGTTAACTTCTAATAAAATCGTTTATTGAAAAATAACTCGGTTTTAATACATTATTTTTTACGGTAGAAATAAAAATTATCAGGTAGCACGTTTAGAGGCATTATGGCCAAAACAATAAGATCGGCCACATCGATCATTATAGAGGTACAATAAACATATTGTAATGGCTTATTCTAAAAAACAGGGTTGACATTATTTCGTGTTCCCGTTTCTATTGTCTTTTAGAATTTCTTGGGATTGTCAAATGGAAGTCGTGATTTATTTAAATGAAAACTGTTTAAGTTGGATACTCCAAGTCATGGCCCTTTGTAATTGATATTCAACTTGGAACAAAAGCGGTCAGAATAACTTGGATAGCAAATGCTTGCATTGTTCAGCACGATGAGAATACTGCCGTGTTAAGAATTGATAAAAGGGGAGTTTTAAGCGAATAATAGAAGATTATTCGCTTAAAGTTTAATTAAATATCATGGTAATTGATAAATTGCAGAGGGTATTTCACGTAATCGATAGTGATGCATTTACCCTTATTTTATAGCCTCTTTTTACTGTCGAAGGGGACGGATAACGCACATGATAAATTACGTATACATCCTAATAAAATAGGGATAGCGTGGTTACGCTCCAAGCTGAAATGCAACTTGATTCATACCTCAGGAATGCAACTATTAGATGATTCCGGTTAACAATGACCAAGGTAGAGGACAACTCGGATCCGAGGTATTCCAAGGACGGGGGAGAGGGAAGCGCTACTAAGGGGACAACCCGACATCCCCTCTGGAATCAGGATCGTCCGAACCGATTATACCAAGGGACACGGTAACAGTCTTGTTCGAACGAACCGCATTATTACACCCATCTATCAACGTCAAGTACCCTAAATCAATCGGCATTTGTTTGAAAAAATTAATTTCAATTCTCGAACTACGTCGTCAAGTGAGCACGAGATGAAGTAGATCGCCCACACGAGAAAACGGACCTTTCAGTCGATGAAATATTACAGACATTTCTCGCTTGTATCAAGTCTTGCTCTATTCATTATAACCTTCATATCTTCTGAAGGCACAATCGACTACTACAAAGAAAGCATTTAAAAAAACCTCCATTTTTCTTAGTTACGACCTTCTATAATTCTACAGAAGATTCACCTTATAAGAAGTACATCTTATTTGAGAATGCACCCAGTAATAGGTTGGGAAGGCTAAGGGAAGCTCGATAACAGAGAGCGTCTTCACCGGAAGACCTAGATTAATCGAGCTCAGGCAGTACGGAAGCCGGGTTTAAACCAGGACTCTGTATGTCCAGATCACAACTCCATACATCCGTATACTACAAATATTTTAATCAGCCATCTTTATTTCAGTTAAAGTTAAACGACCATACAATAAGTTATAATAAGACAACTTTCTATATACATATTTAATTGATAATGACCCATATTAGATCTCACTTTATGCAATAAATATAAGAAAATCCGCGGAATTCTCAAGTACAAATAAATACAATAATTTGGAGTTATTAAGTAAAATAAATTTACTCCACGGAATTTAGAAGATTAGTGAAGTATAATAGTTTGTTAATTATTCCAAAGAAGAAATTACTTAAACATTCTAATAACAGAATGACCACTAAAGCAGAATATAATATTAACAAACAATTATTATTACTAAAATCTTCAAATTCAAAATCGATTGTCAAAAAGACAAAACATTATTTTCATCGCTTGTGCAATAAAATTTAAGTATGGCTTGTCTTGATCTTAAATAGTTATTTATGCACCTAGGGAGTAAAGTAAGCCATTATTCCCTGAGCGAAACAGTTGGTCGGTAAATCCCGATCCGGTCCCTAAATCCGAGGCGAACCGAGGGAATTAGAGTTTTTGATTCCCGAGGCGCAGCCGAGAGAATAACACTAATTAGCTCCCGAGGCGAAGCCGAGGAAGATAATTATTGCGAAGGGAATAACGGCACTTTACTCACGAGGTACATACAATAATATATCTCCAGTAGGTAGTAAATTCACATTTTCGTCCATTGCACAGTTTTAATTTATTATTTTAATAAATAACAATAATTATTAGCACTTTTAATAGCAGATATAAGAGATTCAATATTAAAAACAAATAAGAATTGGAATTAAACTCAAATAGAAGGTTACTTAGATGCAGGTTATAAACATAGATAAACATGGTCGTAAAAGCAGTGACGCCAACCTGATTTCAACATCTTCATTACATTAACCATTCATTTTCTACTATTTATAAAATAATTAAGTTGCAATCTTTACTTTTTCGCCCTACTTTTTACTTTTTCTCCCTACTTTTTGATTCAGGGAAAAAAAGACCTGCTTTAGTCCCTCTTAACTAATCCAAAATCATAACTTTTTCTTCCTACTGGAGATAAAAAAAATTAATAACGATATAGATAACTAGATTATGATGACTGCTTGCGGCTTAAAGGCAGATTTAAATAAAGTTTATTGAAGAGAGAATGTAAGTATTTTATGAATTCTTTAGTAGTCTAAATTAACTCCACAGCACAATTTTCAAGATGATCCCTTTCTCTATTTCCATCCAAAATTAATTAATTAATTTAATTATTAAGAAGTTATACAGAATTACAAATTATAGGAGTATAATGTATAGTTTAAAAATTAAAAAAAAAATCAATTAACCCCGTCATCACAGATAACTATACCGATATATTATTTTAATTCATTATAATTTGACATTTTTCTACACAATCTCCTTTTTTTTACTGATATCTTAAATGATTAATTAACACATTATTATAAAAAAATATATATATATTCCCTACACGAGTGTTTTATCAGCTTTTAAAAAAAAAAACATAAAGATAACAAATGTAAATAAAAGATCGTTCACGTATTTTATCTTTATAATACATATATAAATATGTTGTACCGGCTAATTTTATTAATTATCTGTTATGTAGGTAATTGTAAAAAATTAGCTGTAATCGTAATTTTTCTTACTTTAATTCGTTTAATAGTGTCATATTTATTAATAAGTTGTTATACTCATTTTTTTATATTTACCTGCTATTTAGGTAATTATAAAATATCAAAATAGGAGTTTTAATTTAAAATATATATATAAAGGTTTAATATTAATTGTTGTATTAGAATGCGGGTAACAGGAAATTAAAGTTAATTTAAAAGTTAAATGAAAAAGTTTGAAAACATATTTACAGGTAGTTCTTAGGTAATATTAGAAAGGTATTTAGTCTAAAGGAAATTCCTGGATTTCCGATTCCGGAGTGCAACGTTGAGAGTTCTAAGAAGCAAACGAAGGTAGCTGTTGAGTAGAAGCGAGTAGAAGGTTCCCTTAGAGGTTAGATTGTGAAGTCAGGTAAGGAATAAGAAGGCCAGGTGTTCAGGCCCCGCCCGCCATTTTATCTAGTCTCCTACCCAGGCTACCTGACCCAACTAATATTCAAACCTTCACTAAGTACCCGACCACAACTGACTTGGAACCGACCGAAAAAAAACATTTAGCTCTATATAATTTCAGCACACTCCTATCAAGCTCTTCTTACCTGTACATTTAACATCAAGTTTCATGTACCTGCAATCTCGAATAAAATATAACCAAAATTAATTTTATTCATTGGTTTTTTAAAAAAAGTATATTGATTTTTTAAGAGATTAGGTTTAAAATGAAGAAAGCGTTTTTATAAATAACACAAATCCAGGAGCAACTGTGATCATTAATGTGCAATTAACTACAAAGCTAATATGTAACATTAAAAGTTATTTCCTATTTTTAATTTAAACCGTTTGAAAAACCAGAATAGATAATAGAAATATAAAAAATTGCAATTTATTAAATAGAATAAGAACATGAACATAATTCTCTAGAGGTAATACATGATGCTTTGAGCTTGTGAGGATTGCTAATAGCTTGATATGCATCTAGAGGTGGTTAGATATTTAAATAGCGCATAATGCTTTGAGCTTGTAAGGATTGCTAAGAGATTGATATGCCTCTAGAGGTGGTTAAATATTTAAATAGCGCATTATGCTTTAAGCTTGTAAGGATTGCTAATAGATTGATATGCCTCTAGAGGTGGTTAGATAATTAAATAGCGCATAATGCTTTGAACAAGTTAGGATTGCTAAAAGATTGATATGCCTCTAGAGGTGGTTAGATACATATTTAGATAGCTCATAATGCTTTGAGCAAGTAAGGATTGCTAATAAATTAATATTCCTCTAGAGGTGGTTAGATAATTAAATAGCACAGAATGCTTTGAGCTAGTAAGGATTGCTAATAGATTAATATTCCTCTAGAGGTGGTTAGATAATTAAATAGCTCATAATGCTTTGAGCCTGTAAGGATTGCTAATAGATTGATATGCCTTTAGAGGAGGCGAATGCGATATTACTTGGGTACAACAAATTACTATAAGATGCTACCTTGTCGCTTAGCAATTTATCCTAACAAAAATATAAGGAATATAAACAATTTATTTATTACTTAAAAAAATTTGTTATGAGCAAGAAAACAAAAATGATGCATTATTATATTGACCAGGTTCAATGTATTCGAAGAAATGGAACAGTTCGATAAAATATGAAATAGTTAAGAATTAGTTTAGTTAGTAGTTAGTTTAGTTTAGTAGTTTAGAATTAGTTTAGAAGTTAAGAAATAGTTAAGAACTAAATAAAAAAAATATAAAAAATTATAAAAACAAATTAATTATTACAAAGTTAATTTCAATCAAGTATTCATTCTAGAGTAATTCTTTATTTAGATGTAAATGCAAATTTCTCATTAGAGAGAAAGAACCCTTTTCTTTTATTTAGACGTAAAAATTAACATACTTATCAGAAAGAATAAGTAAAGTATTTTTATAGATATAATAATGTATAATTAACAAATAATTACACTTGTATTTGCATGTATAATTTAGTCTGCTTAATAAATAAGTCCGAAGATTCTTTAATTCAATACGATGTTTTAAGACTATAAAGAATAAAGGAGATTTGTTGTAAGAATAATAAATAAATGGATATCAGAAACACCTGCAAATAAAAATTATTGGACAAAAACGAGTTTGTGAGATGAAGATGCGGAGTTGTAGTATAGAACAGCTTTTAGTTTACCACCTGTTGTGACGTATTAGAGGTTCATCCTAAGAAAGACCGGCTTTGGCTGGCTATACCAAGCCATACAGCTGTTACTACGCATGCGCATGCTCATGATCACATTGTTATCCAATTTTGCCTCATGTGGATAGAGGAGAATGTTTATAATCAGCAGAATAACTTAGATATCGGATAAAAAGATAGGGTACTGCAAGAGTGCACGCTATTTCCGGAATCAAGTTCTGACTTTGGAAATTTTTTTCCGATAAAAGTGTATAGGTTTGTTCCAACCACACCTCAAACTAGTTTCAAACTGTACGACGCATGTGCATTAGTAAAAAACGTTTAAGTGTGGTCCAATGCGCATGCGTCGGACTAGTCGGACAGTTCCAAACCGGTTGTGTGTGGTTGGAACAAACCGGGTTTAAGTGTGGTTGGAACAAACCTTATAATACAATAGGTTTGTTCCACCCACACTTCAAACTGGTTTAGAACTGTCCGACGCATGCGCATCGGACCACATTTGAACGTTTTTTTGCTAATGCACATGCTTCGTACAGTTTAAAACTAGTTTGAGGTGTGGTTGGAACAAACCTAATACAATATTGGAATAAATGTGGTTTAGCTTAGCAATAACAAATCATTTTGAGGTTAGTCGTCGTCGTTGGCACACTACTCGATTATATAAATGATATAATAGGTTTGTTCAAACCACACTTCAAACCAGCTGAAACTGTTCGACGCATGCGCATCGGACCAAAAATGAGCTCTTGTTGCTTATGCGCATGCGTCGGACAGTTTCAAACTAGTTTGAAGTGTGGTTGGAACAAACCTAATAAGTGTATGTTAATAATTAAGAAAAAGGTTACATAAACAACTACAAACTACAGCACATGCATGCTGAAATAAGAATGGTCTTAACATTGCGGTCTCTGACTCCGAAACATGCGTGCAAAACCGGTTTCCTGCTTTTAACTTCACTGTTTTCGGAATCTGAACCGGCGTGAACAGTGGCCGTACTCTTAAGGAAGGACATCAGTGAAAAAAAGCATTGCGCCGTCAAAACAACCACTGAATTCAGAAAGAAATGATTAGGAAAGAACAAGAAGAATGATTAGGAAGGAAATAATTTCGAACTTCTTGTCGAAGAAAATCATTTTGAACTTCGTGTCGAATGAAATCATTTCGAAAAAACAGGTCTCATAAAAAGGTATGACGTCATACTTCCCTTAAAAGAGTTGATATTTAATAGAGCCAACAGGTAGGTAACGTCATTCTATCAAGCGTACACCTGCTTAGACCTACCTTATAAGGTTTCTTATGTTATAAATATGGTAAATCTAGGAGTACACCGAGAACCCCTATCCCTTGCACCAGTCTTAAAGCACCATTCGTCCTTAACACTTAAATATATACCTGTATATACACACACCCTTACATTAAAACTCACTTTCTTCGTGTATGTTTACTACAATAAGGAATTTATAATCAGGGTTCCAATTTATTAATAGAAATATGAATAGAGAAATAACTTGGTTTAATACTACGTGGTTTAAGTTGTTCACCTTCCTTTACATTTTGCTATTTTGTCTTTAGTCCTTGGAAAGTTTAACGCCTTATCCCCAACTAGGAATATTAATGAGACATCGTTTAGTTCCCTAATGAGAAAGAAAGTATTTTTGCGCTTCTTTTAATATAGAATTCATAATAAATTGACAAATACTAATAGAGGTAACATCTCTTAGTGATTTATTACTTTTTAAAAGTACTGAAAATGATGACGCTTATCCGTTTGAATGATTACTTTGTGCCCAACACCCACTGTCATTAGCGCGATTTGCAAGAGGATCTTCACACTCATATAAGCTATGAGTAAAAGAATGAGTCAGACGCTGGTTTATTAAGAGGACACCGGCGTGACTGAGATGTGACACGTGCGGCCCGGAAGTGCTGTCATACGGGTAGGTAACGTCACAAGGATAACGCTTGATTACCAGTTATCAAGTATTCCTTTATCAAAGGAACCAGTTAAGTAATCTTTTACCTTGTTGAATATGTCTTCTATGTAAGGTACGAGAAAATGTGAGCGGGAATAGAAATTGGGCTTTGATAAGTAGATAAATATGATTAAGAAGATATTTAAGTAAGAATATAAAGCCTGCACTTAGTTCTTCCAGTTTTCTTATCACGGCAACTTAAGAACCGCTTCTATCCCCAACCTTTTTCTAGATGGATGATGCATTAACGAGAAGTAAACTAAAGAGTAAGACATCGTGATCATTTCATAGGTAGTATTTTCCAAAATAGCTTGGGTTTTAAAACAGAAATTTTCCATAGCACTGAAAAGTTGTATACACTATACACCGAAAAGTTAATGTAAGAACCGCCCCTCCCCCCTTCTTTTTAGATGCATTAACCAGAAGATGCCTTAAGAGTAAGGTATCGTGATCCCCATTTCATTGCTATCATTTTCCAAAATTATTTAAGATTTAAAAGAGTTTGAAATTTTACATACCTAGTACTGAAAAATTGTATCTAGCAGAGTCATCCAAACCTCTCTAGTCCGGACATTCGGTTCATTCAGACGCATTTTAATAATTAACTAATTATGGACAATCAATAAACTTTGTATTTTTATTAATAAGATGGCCTGTACCATATTTTCTTATCCTAAATCAATTTATTTGTTTATAAAGTGACTAAATAGTCATTTTTAAGATTTAAAACTAAAAATGTTTACGTAAAATCAGGGGTGTCCATCCCCCCCAAGGCCCATGACGCAAAGTCACATAATTTATTTTATTTATTGTTAATGTTAGTATCGTCCATGTTAAAATTTTAATTTTTTTTAAATATTTGAACTGACTACAATTTTATATTGTAATGTCTGATGAAAACCTTAATTTGACTCTCCAATGGAGACACATTTATAAATTGTTATACCGACTACAAGCTGAAGTTTTATTGGAAAAGTTTGTAATGAAATGACTGAAGATGACTTTAAATTAAAGTCAAAACGTCTCGGAATGTATATTTGATCTACAAATTATTATCCTTACACCTCTACAGCCATCAAATTATCATCTTCATATAATTTATAAGGGTGTATTACTAGTCAATTATTAGTTATTAAATTTATATACAGTTTCATCGATATGAGAAAGTTTCAGTTCTGAGTTGTTTCAGACAGTTTTTTTTACTGAAGTGATAATGACAAAGGGGCGTAATTTTTTTGCAGAATTGAAAAGCTGTTTAAAGACACAGACATATTTAAAGTGGAGCTGGAATACAGCGTGGTGCCACCTAGATCTGCTCTTACTATCCTAGTCAAGTTCTATCCTAGAGAGATGACCACATACTCCTCTGACATTGAGTTCCTCATCAATGGAATATACTCTAATATTGTTAATTTCACTGGCACTGGAGTTCCTCTTAAGGTAATAATTGTCTTTTTACGTATAATACGAACATAATAGCAAAATAATAATTCCAACAGCTCTTCAACTACTATGTCATGATCATGATTGGGGATACAGGGTCTTTGCATCGACTCCAATTAGCATTTTTATTTAGTTTACAAGATGCCTCTTCTATTGAAAATTTACATCACTTTGTTGGGGTTCTGGGTACCAGAAGAACCAAGAACCAAGAAAAAGAACCAAGAAAGTTGTACACTATANAAGTTGGGTGGCCTGGGGGCAAAGTGGGTGGTTGCCCCTAGTGGGTGATAGCATGAAAACAAACTTCCCTTGGCCTGGTAGAGATCCCCCAAGTTTCATCAATTTATCTCAAACCGTTCAAAAGTTAAGAGGGGGGGGAGACATTTGGACCACCCTGTATATTTAAAAATGCATGTCTGTAATTTATCATAAGAAATATGTTTAACAATAAATGGCATTCTGATTGTATTAAAATGACTAAGTAGTTATTTTTAAGATTAAATACTTCTATTTGAATAGTTTTACCCAACTCAAACTCGGTTTACTGACATTTTATAAATAATTCCATTTAATTCGGACTTTCGGTGATCCGGACAGTGCCAGTGCCCGGTTCAATCAAATCCAAGGATGTTATAAAATAGGGATAGAGCACTAAGCATACCTCCTGGGTTAAGGGCCGATTAAGAAGTGTCGCCAAGAACTTGGAAAAAATCGACATCAAACTACCAGTGTGCGCGCGCACAGGTAGGACGAATTTCTTCCCGACTGTTATCAATCGTTTGTCAACTATTGGCTCTGAGGAACAAACCTATGAAAGGTTACGTTAAAA
>KZ652669.1:87569-100117 GCA_001010745.2 Gerris buenoi
AAAATTATTTTATAAAATAAAATACTTAAAAGTAATTACAAAATACAGATATGTAAGTCTAACACCGAACTTTATCATGGTTTAATACCCTTTCTAATGGTTCGTTTCATTACAAAAATAATTTAAAAAAAAAAAAACAAGGATAACTAATTAAAAAATCAAAAAATAAACGAAATGAGTATTTAAAATTTCTATTTTACAAAAAAAAAAAAACCCTAAAAACATTTAAAAACAAACAAAAACCCCGAAGAACACAAAAAGTAATAATAATGTAATTTATACTTCTATTGTTGTTCATGTGAACCTGTGTTACTTCAACAGTTAAAAAAAGTCCTTCTATTTACAAAAAGGGGGGAAATATATTAATTTATTTTAATTCTTGAACAATGGAGAGTTTTCGATTCTTAACCGAGTGCTAATTTATCTTGGTTTTTTCCCCCCTTTTTTAGCATTGTTCCTCAACTCCCGTACTTCGGTTTTCTTTTAAAGGTCATTTATAGAACCTAACGGGTATTTTTATTAGAAAAAAAAATGGTTATTAAAAAGAATATTTTAAATCAAATTATCAAGTGTTTAATTAAATTATTTTTGTTTCTCTTTTCATAAGGATATATTTATGAGTATTTTTAAGTCTAGAATGAGAAATAAGAAACGATTAAAACCGTAAAAAGAATTTGATCAATCATTTATTTATCATTAATGATCTTATAATAAGATCTGCAATCTTGTTGAATTCCTTTTCAGGTTATTCGATCTTGATCTTTCCAAGAAAGTCCAACGGGGTTCGTAGTTTGCACACGCGCTACTTAAAAACATTGCAAGCTGGCGCAATTCAATATGGACACTTACCAGGATAACAGAAATGAGATAAGCATAATACAATAAGTAGCGCAATTACATAAATATACAAGCATTCGCCCCGCGCTTCGCGCGGGGTTCATGCTTGCAATCAGTGGCTGTATATTATTACTTTTTTATATCTACTACTATCATATGAAAACCCTACATTTGCGTTCGCCATTTTTATTTCTAAGGGGGGTCAAAATAATTTTTTTCGACTTTTCAGATTTTTCTAGTCGGTTTGAGCCGATTCTAGACCAAACGCAAAAAATCGCATGTCTCTAGGTGGTCTGGAAGTGCCCAATAATTTTGATAACCCGATCAGCTGATTAGCCACTTTATATATATAATAATATGGTATTGGTGTGCTCAGTTGATTATATAAAACAGAAGCACGAAATCCTACAGTAAGTTTGAGTAAATTTTAACAAGACGAAAAATTGATTAATGTTAAACAAAAACGAGTCTGAAAAAATATTTTGTAAATTAATCAAATTTGCTCTCAATTTGGTTTCTATGATTCTACTCACGAAGTAGTAAATTGTAAAAAAGTATTAAAAAAAAAAATAATAAAATAAAATAAATAACAATTAATAACTCATATTTGTTTGAATAAGACTTTCAAAACGTTTTCTGACAAGCAGAGAAAACAATAATAGATTCAATTCCGGCTATATTCCATATTAATGTATTTTATTGTTCGTAAAAAAACCTAACTAATTCAAATTAAAATCTGTCTTAATATTAACAAATTATTTATGAACTTAAAATTTAGCCTAGTAGGATTAAAAAAATTCTAAAATGTAGTCCATTTAAATACAAATTTAACGATATATGATAATTTAGTTCCTGAAAAAATGGCTTCAAACGTAGACGGAGAGAAGCCCGGGTTCGATTCCCCGACCAAGAGAATTTATTTTTATGATAAATTTTGATGAAATTTTCAATGATAATTAAATGTACATATGAAAACTAATAAATAGAAAACACTGAGCAAAGTAATAATGAACTCTTATATGAAAAAGTTTGTCTGAGTTGTCTTGGACCGATTTTTGGACATTGTTCTTTATTTTTGCACACTTAAATAAAATAATTATTGGCGACGATTAACAGAAAAAAAGCATGATAAGAATAAAACATAAATATATTTCTAATGAGAAAGCAGAAGAAAATAGTTATAGTCAAATTGCCTACGTAAAAATAGGAAAAAAGGAGAGGTATTCAATAGATTTATTATCTTTTCTTTCAATTCTTTTTTAAAAAAAATATATCTATATTCTAGTGAAATGCTTATTTTTGATCTTTTAATGGACTATAATGGGTGCTAGAATACAGTTCTTAGGATTGTATAACGTCACTTTGAAGCTTTAAGATACGGCATTATTAGACGCAGATAATGTTAAGTAGTTATAGAATTTCTGAATTCAACAAATACAAGAAAACAAATCACGTTGAGGCGGATGAGAAATGATATTTCTTAATGTTAAAAATAAATGGGTTTTTTTTGTAATCTCTTTCTTTTGGTCTTTCTTTATTATCAGCATTATCAATACTTTTTTTTTCAAAAATATAAGAAGGTCTTATTGATAATAAGGAGGTTAGGTTGGGGGGAAAAAAATCAAGAGTTTCAGAGATGAAAAAATGATTAATCAGAGCTTGCGTTTAGAGAGTTTGAGCATTATCTTTTGAGAACTTCCATCACGAAAACAAATTTTAAGGATTGTTTTGTGTTTTGAGGATAGATGATCTAATATTCTCTAGCTTAGGTTGGAAATAAAAGTTAGCTAGTTTTAGAGATAAAGATGTATTCATCAGAGCTTTCCCATAGAGTCTGAGCATTATCTTTTGAGCTTTACTTTCATCATGAAAACAAATTTTAAGAATTGTTTAGTGGATAGGTAATCAAATATTTTTTAGGTTAGATTGGAAATAAAAGTTAAATAGTTTTAGACAGGAAGATTTACTGATCAGAGCTTTCGCATAGAGTTTGAGCATTATCTTTTGAGATGTACTTCTATCATGAAAACACTTTTAAGGATTGTTTTGTGGATAGGTGATTTGATATTCTGTAAGTTAGATTGAAGATAAAAGTTAGCTAGTTTTAGAGATAGAGATAAAGATGTAATTCATCAGAGCTTTCGCATAGTCTGATCATTTGAGATTTACTTCTATCATGAAAACAAATTTTAAGGATTGTTTTGTGGATAGGTGATCTAATATTCTGTAAGTTAGTTGGTTTCTGTAAGTTGGAAATAAAAGTTAAATAGTTTTAGAGATGAAGATTTCTTAATCAGAGCTTTCATTTAGCGAGCCTGAGAATGATAACAGATTTTAAGGATTGTTTAGTGGACTAGGCAATCTAATATTCTGTAGGTTAGATTTGAAATAAACGTTGCGAGCTTATAAGAGATTTAGATTTATTCAATCTGAGCTTTCGATTATGATTATGGAACCCCAGGGTTTAGGGCTTCAATCTGTGATGTTATAAATTTAAATTACTGATAACCTCATCATTACATCCCCTATAAGTCATAGGTCCACTAAAACACTCTCCGAATCGGAGCTTTTATTAGTGAACTGCATAGTTCTTAGTTCCATACTTCATAGACCACAATTTAATATTATAAACATAAACGTTTCGACATTTATATCATTTTCAATGTAAGTTTTAACATAGTAAGTGAAAGACTACTAGCATAGTACCTGTCATAAAGGTCACAGCATATTATAGTCGCAAAAATTAGTATCTCTAAAGCATACATCATGAAGTTAGTATTAAATAACAATGATTTTAAAAGCATTTACATTTAAATCAAACGATAAAACTGTATTATAATAACTTAGATCGATATTTTAAAAAAGGTCAATCATACTGGTCAATTACAGTACTAAGAAGATAAGAATTTTCTGTAATATTTCAGTATGAAGGTTTTGAGATATACAATTTCAATAACAATATAAATGTAAAAATATGGATAGATATTTTAAATATTACTACAGAGGAAATAAAAAAAGATGTAAAATTGTAAATAAAAATATTTTTGTATAAAGAGGCAACAAAAGGCTGAAACTATAATAACTGGTGATATTTCTTAAAAGTTCCATTAGTGAGTTACACTGATTTTATTACAACATATATATATATATATTTTTTTTAATTTCTTACAATATTTCAAATACAGTTCATGATATAATAAATACAGATGTATACATAATGTCATTTGCTTAATAAGTCACGGGTCTTTAGTCTTTAGGCGTCGAGGAAAGTTTTGTGGAACGAATAGAGAAGGAGAAGATAGGTATAGGACTAAAGTGTTGGGATTTAGGATAGTGGAATATGGAGTCATACCAGTCATGGAAGGATTTGAATTGGGTGACTTAGTCACGAATAAATGGGACTAGGTCTCTGTGTGCCACTAAAAGTTTTACCTCTAAAATTTAATTTCATATTAAATAGAAAGTAACATTTTCTTCTTATACTTAGTGTCAAACTTTAACTTAAAACCTAGAAAAAAAGATTAATATATATATATATACACATATATCCTGGACGCAATATGTATATCTCAGACCCAGAGTGTGACAGCAATTTGGAAATGGGATTCAAAATGTGCGTACGCAATTCGGATATCTTCTGGGTATTAAGGACAAAAAAACTTAGGACTAAGATAAGAGGAAAGGTTTACCTTTGTATAATTTAAAGTTTAGCAAAACTTTCTATTAGCAAGCAAAATAGTAGCGTGAAAGAATGTATAATATGAGATTACTTCCTTTGGATAAGAATTCTTAGTCAGGGGTTCTATTACTTGGAAGTCATTTTGTAATATGCTAAAAACCTCATTATGGGTTAAAGGCATTCGGAAAAGGAAAGAGTTATAAAAGTATGGATATCATTGATCTTTTGGGTGGATTGGTTTTGATCATATAATATATCTGGATTTGGAGAAAATTGATGAGGAAGGGAGCTGGCCAATGATCGCTACTTTATCAATATCGTTCTTGGTTCAGGATTGGTCTGGTCTTGGGAAAGGAGAAGGCGTAGGTTTGTGCTTTAGGATTATACTTTTAGACTACTTACTTGTGCATAAGGATTACACCTCCCACCGGGGGGTGCTTAAAGTTATAATCTCCCACAGGCTATAATCATATAATCAGTCATTGACAGATTCTATCCACCCTTAATTTCTTATTAGTAACTAACACCCTAACTCTTAATGTTTCGACAATAAATTTTAGGTTTTCTTTAGTAGTAAATGACTTATTAGTCATAACTTTACATAATATATTTCGTGGAACTCACTTCTGTTTGAATAAAAATCTTACAGTTAGTCACTAGTTACCAATGACAAGTGTAAATGACTCATTGGTTTGCATTAACTGAAGCAGTCGAAGCCGGTGTATATTAAAAATGGGCAAATTATGGGTGTTTATGACTTAAATGAATATTTATGACATTCTGAAAAGCGACATATTTGCCGGCCGGCAACACGTGACATTTCTTAGCCGCTTTTAGTAAGCTACTCAGTTGTTTAGACCGACATTCAGCAACTTATTCGTGCTGATTAAAACCCTTAAGAGAGCTAACTTGATCAGTTCATCGTTCCATCATAAAATAACACACGTTTTTCACTCTTAAAATTGGTTCTTTCTTCTGATACTTTTAAATCTTGACAGTGAACTGGTAAAAAAAAGGCTTTAAATAATAAAAATTTTAAAAAGAGAAAAATTGCACAGAACTGCTTTGAACGTACAATTATTAGCTTGATAATAAATATAACAATAGTTTTACTGATAATTATAAGGTTGTTTTAAATTAGAAATTATCGAATGAAAAGGCGATATGTTTTTGACTGGAAATCAGCTGATCAAGTTGAATTAATCAAGACATAATGAAATATTAATTTTAATAAACAAGATTGTAATCAAGCAAAATAACAACAAATCATACTAGATGATCATTAACAAGTAAATCATACTAGATGATTGTTAAAACAAGTAAATAATACCAGATGATCGTTAAAACAAGCAGAAAGTACTAGGTTATTTTAAACAAATACATATTTTGAATGAAGTAACGTGATTTTGAACAAGTATTATGATTATGATATTGATTAATTTACAATATAGATATTGTTAACCGATAAAGTTATACTGGTTTGTATTTTAGTCACAATAAAATTAACAAATCTAGTATACAAGGGCATTAAATTGTTTTTAATAGCACTAAAAATAATAAAACGAATAATCCCAATCCTATATTATTAAATATATAAGTGTAAACAAGTAATTTACATATCAGATACGGTTAATAACGAACCTTCTTACAGGTAGGTACCTTAATTTGCTTGGAATCCGTAACCTCCCTTTCTCTGCTAACTCGTTACTAAGGTAACGGACACCAACAGAAAAAAACCTACATTATAGATAATATTCCCGGTTTAAAATTTAGATTATATCGAGATTTTTTGTTATTTATTCCTTTATTATTAATGTAAACATGATAAGAAGGTTATTTTGTATTTTATTTGAGTTGTAGGTTGTAGGTTGGAAACGGGTCTGAGATAGGTATAAAGGTGGCGGTTGATACGGAGCCTTTCTTAGCACACCAAGCAACAGGTATACTCCCCTTACAAACCTATCACTCCTAACCGACAAACTATCACCGGTTATACTTCGAACACATTTCAAATTAATTTCATATCACTTTTTACACAATTATTACCTATAAACAGTCATTGTTTTGTTTACAAAGTAACAAAACAGAATTAATTAAAAAATATTGTACTCACCAGTTGTAAGAAGGTTGAAAATAATAACGAAGAAAATGCTCATAACATCAAATCCATTCACAGCCATTATTTAATCTTGTTTTTAGTAATCGCTTTTTTTAAAAAATATAAACAAACACCATATAAAAAAAAAACTAAACTTTTTTTTACTGTATACAAATTAATTTGAAAAAAATAAACATAATAAACTACATTCGGTCGACGTTATACTCGTTTAAAACGAACTAATAAATATAACGATAGACGATCGGAGTTCGAGCTTACTTTCTCGATCATTTTCAGGCGTTTTGATCATCGCATTGTCGTTGAAAATGTTGTTTTGAGTTTAAAAAGTGAAATTGAGGACTGAGATATAAGAAGAGAGAAGAAGAGTCGAGACGACAGGGTGAACTGTAGGATTAATACTGACTGGCCCGGGAGTTGGAGACGGTTACAGTGGGCGGGACCCAAGCCTAGGCTTACAGTTACTCGGCCTCCAACAGGCTCTTAAGCGAGCTCAGACCTCATCCACAGATATTCCAAACCACTCTTCTACAACTACCAACACCTCCCTTCTACTTCTTACTCTCTTCAGCTCCCTGATGGACGCTTTGACCCTTACACTACGTCATCGTTCACCTCACTTCTCCTACTTATAGGGCAACTTTTTCTTCCTTTTTTAATTGATTTTGTCATAATTCTAGTTAAGGTATAATAAAGACATTAGCATCTGACTACATTATCTACTATCTACTATTTCTAATGCATTTTTTATCCACTCATAAGCTTATCCCTTTCGTCAAAATGATTTTATTCTTAACTTTTCATAAATTTAAAGTCCTCAATAATTTAATTCGAGACTCGTCCAAGTGTAACTTTTTTACTAATCAATTGTAATTAAATCTATTTAAAGACCAGCAAATCAAAACAAACATTTATTCAAATCATTTACTGTTGAAGCATTATCCCTTATCCCTATCGTTTTTGTTTATTCTAAACATTTCATAAATTTACAGTTCTCAAAAATTGTTAAGTGAACGGTGACAACTTCTCAAAACAATTTTGAAGTGAAACTTCTTTAGCGGTGGTAGAGTGAATAGTGAATTTATCATATAGTAAAATCGTGTAACGAAGTTTGCGATTCGAGACTCGTCCAAGTGTAACATTTTTACAGATTAATTGTTTTTATCTATTTAAAGACCAGCAAATAAAAACAAACATTTATTTATTTATTTTTTTTTTTTTTATAAATTTGGTTGCCTTAGCGTAGCAATATTTTTTTTTGAAGTGAAACTTCTTTGGCGGCGGTAGAGGTAGAGTGAATTTGTTTGATGTTGCCAAATCATGTAACGAAGTTTTCGATTCGAGACTCGTCCAAGTGTAACATTTTTTACAGATCAATTGTAATTAAATCTATTTAAAGACCAGCAAATCAAAACAAACATTTATTTTTATTGGAATAAATGTGGTTGCCTTAGCGTATCAATAAAAAACCATTTCGAGGTGCGTCGGCGTCATAGGGACTACTCGATTATATAAATGATAATTGTGTATCGGAGGTAAAGGGCACTATGTGCCAAATTGTAAATTTTTCGGGAGAGCTATTTTAATGATTTTTTTACATATACATCTTTTTTTTTTTTAATTTTGTACTTTTATTTTTTACTAAGTGGAGTGAGTATAGGGCACTATCTGGATATATTGCTAACTATTCTTAATTCTCTAGAGCTAAACAGCTACATGTCCATATAGTGCTCTTTACCTCCCCAGCATGTTGGTTCATAGTGCTTTTTCCAACTGGCTAAATCCGTGATTTTTAGTCTTAGAACATAGAGCCTTGTACCTCTAAAGGCCCCTCTAACCACCTATACACGGTCAAACATTTGTTGTGCAACATGTTTGTGCAAACATTTTGACCATGTATGGGGCTGCTTGATGTTTGCGCAAACATGATTTTTTAACTAAATTTCCCCGACATCAGGTTTGCGCAAACATTTTGACCATGTATGGGGCTGCTTGATGTTTGCGCAAACATGATTTTTTAACTAAATTTCCCCGACATCAGGTTTGCACAAAGTGTTTGATCGTGTATGGGGGCCTTAAAAAAGCAAAAAAAAAAAAAATTAATAGAAAACTGTTAAAACCTTAATTTCGTAAAAAATGGGGATAGTGCCCTTTACCTCCGATACACAGTATATATACATATAAACATTGTTTTCATTTTTACTTTCTCATATAAAGAGAAAGTATTGTGATGGCGCGAAAATTCGACTTTGAGATTTTGATGGATTTACACGTTTTGAGGTCTCTTAAGTCCCAAAAAGTGGTTTTAAATAATATCTGTCTGTCTGTCGTCTGTCTGTGCAGACGCCTGGAGCTTAAACTACTGGGCCAATTTAAACGAAATTTGGCCCAGATATTCAGAAAAATCATACCCCGAGGCGAAATCGAGAAATTAATTTTTACTCCAAATTTAGGGGCGCTACCCCCCAAAAACACTGAAAAAATGTAAACAAAATTATTTCTTGAATTTAGTCCATTTAAATACGAATCTAATGATATAAGACGTTTTTCCGGGAAAAATCTAGTTCCTGAGAAAGTAGCTTAAAACGCGGACAGAGAGAGGCCGGGTTCGATTCCTCGCCCAGGAGAAGTTATTTTTATGTTAAATTTTGATGAAATGTTCGTTAAATAATAATTACATGTACAAAACTAATAAATGGAAAACACTGGGCCAAGTAATTAATCTCGTATTTGAGAAAGTTTGTCTGAGGTGTCTCGGACCGATTTATTTCTTTATCATTAGTTAAAATGTTATGCAAATATGTTTATTGATTGAAATAATGTTTTGTTTTTTTTCCAATTAAATTTCCCAAAACTAATCCTAAAATAATAAATTCGTCAAAAAAATGGAAGAGAGCAATGCTTTCTAGAACTTAAGTTTCACTTCTAATGCGTGAGAGCCTCACACATTTTTTTTTACCTAGTTTTTCGGGGAATGTTTACCCTTATAATAATTATTTTATTATTTTTTTTTATTCGTAATGTAATAAATTAGTACACACATTTTCTTTGCTATTTATAATATAATGTAAAATGTAAGCATAATTTTATGGGGTTAAATTTTTTTTTAGTGATAGTTAACTGGTTTCATTATAAATATCTTCATTATAAGTTCTGGGCTCCAGTCCCTGTGTGTTTGAAATTGATAAAGAACGTTGCCGTCCCACCAAAATTAATTGAATTATATAGCGAAGAGTTACAAGCTAAAATAGAAGATTTACATTATCAGTTGCCAGAGGTTTCGGACGTAGTGCAGAGACCATTCTCAAGAGCTCATGATGATGCTCATTAGCAACTGATGATGTCCTCATGTTATCAGTCACGATCTACTAACTCAAGATCTTTCCGAGACCACGTTTGAAATTGTGTTAATCCGGATATTTCGAACATATTACAAGAAGAATGATGCTGAAATGAGTATTTCACAATGGAAGTCATTAGGAACTGATGATAAGCTAACGATGACAAACACTGTCTTCAGTTGCTTCTTTCCATCATTGCTTGTTGCTTGTTTAGTCCCACGAGCAGATTCGCTGCTTTCAGTTGCTTACATTATTGGTCGGTTCATTTGCCAATGGGAAACGTCATTAAGAATGATTACTAGAAAATAAGTTCGACACATCTGACTCTGAAGCCAATTTTAAAGTTTGCACATACTTATTTATCATACCCCTACGATTTAGAAAAGTATAGATCAAATAACAAACACTTTTTTGGTAAATTTTATTAACAAATATTGTACATAAGTTAATAAATTAATTTAATTTTTTTTTTTTCTTTTTTTTTTTGGATTTTGTTGATAATAATTACATTTTTCACAGTTATGTCCGTCAACAGTAAACTGTACGTAGTAATAACAGCCTCAGTTTTTTTTAAAAGGAAAATCAATTATATTCATTGTAAATTTGCTTCTTTTTTAAACAAATAAAAATATACCTAAGTACTGAAAAAAAAAAAAAATACATAATTAGAAAAAAATCAAATGAACTTTGAACATTTCATTTCTATTGTTTAATGGATTTTTAAAATAAATTTATTCGTAATAAATTCAAAAAACAAGCACAGTATTTTAAATTATATTTATTTTCTCTATCGAACTCTTCCACTACAAAAAGAATTCTTAGAGAGTAATAACACTTCCTCTATTGGAAGCATTATTATATTTAAAAGTCGCCTAAAGCTTGCACTACTAAAATCATTAATATTATTTAAATAATACTGCTAATAAGCGTCTTAAGGCTATGAAATGTTATTATATCAGAATAGAGCGTCATATAAAAACTTTAAAGTAGAAACGAGCATGGCTATCTGCGCATGCCCAGTCAGAGATGCGCAAGCGCACTCTAGACTGGGCATGCGCAGAGACTGATCGGCTCGTTCCTCTGTTCGGTTCAGCAGTCTGGAGGAGGCTTTAAACGTATTCATGAATCTCCGTTCATGCCATTATCACGAAGCAAAATGTACTGGATATTTATTTGTATTATAGTCAAATAAAATTAAACCATCTAAAGAAATTCCAAGTAATTTTACTTTTCAAAACCAAATTAGAGGACATGACTAACAGTTAATGCTAGTTCTGATTACTCGATTGCTGTTACATAAAATAATTCAGTCTGTGTGCAATCTATTAAGAAACTTTATTACGGGGACGGTTTATCGAGCTATTCTAGCTAATTTATTCTATCTAAACTGTTTCATAAAATTATTACAACTGATAAATTAAGGAAGTTTAGAAAAAGTTATGTAACAAAGGTTATTTAAGAATTGTTTTATATTTTAATTTATATCTTTGAAAGTAATTGATTTAGAATTATTCTATCCATGAGTTATTGAACACGAGACGTTAAGCACGTGGCAAAGGGCTTAATATTATATATTTAGAAAATTAGTTATTATATCTATTTGAAGACCAACAAATCAAAACAAACGTTTATTTTTATTGGAATAAATGTGGTTGCCTTAGCTTAGCAATAACAAATCATTTCGAGGTGAGTCTTCGCCGTCGTCGGGTCACTACTCGATTATATAAATGATAATATAAAATAAATTGTATAATAACTCAAATAAACAACTCAAAATACATGCAGTCATATTTACTTATAGAAACACTTTAAAAGGATTAAATTTTGTTTGTTTTTTGTTCTTCTTAAAAAAAGATTTTAAATAAAAAAATAATCAGTACAGTCAATATAATTTTCGCATATGATTTAACTAAATATATATTTATATATGTAGAGTTAGCTTAATACTCGATGCTCGTCCCACTTGATATTACAGAATTATTACTAAGAAAATATTCCATGACGCACATTCATGAATGGATAGACTTTACTTCCTGCAGGTAATCGGGAATGTCCGATGACTACTGGTGACTAAAAATCTATCCGGATATAATTAATCAATACATTATTATATTGATTTAAAAGGATACTTATATAATATATGAGTAAAAAAAAAATGTTTCGGATAGATTTTTTTTTTTATTACTGTTGGATCAAAAATATGATTTTAAACTAAAATCATACTTTATTACGACGATATTCCACTTTTATATATTCCGTCTATTCTTCAATACATTTTCGTTTTACTACCTTTACTGCGTAACAATCGAAGTAAATTTATAATAAAAATAACAATAAAGAAAACAATATAATGTACAAAGTCCATTTTTTTAATTTATTTAAACTTACTTGATACTTAGGATAATTAAAAAAGAAACAAAAAAAGAATGAATACTTAAGGGAATAGGGAAGGAAAAAAGGGGAATGGCGGACTTTGCAAAAGTGAAATCAATCTTTATGTTTATTTAAATATATAATTATAAACTGAAAATAATTTTTAATTTTAATTTTGATATGTGTATTTCTCAGACCTTTA
>KZ652669.1:111403-131327 GCA_001010745.2 Gerris buenoi
CGCCCGGTAACCGGTGAAAAAAAAAACGAAGATGTTCCGTGTAGAAGACTGTTAGACAAACATGCTTCATAAATTTTGTTTCTCAATATTTATTTTAAGGGGGGCTACTTGGGCCTCAAAGTCGAAAAAAACGGCGAAAAACGGAAAAAAAAAATTCCTAATTTTTTGACATTTTCCGCCCCCGGAAGAGAACCGTTAGTAGTGAAATTATAAATCGACCGGGTCCTGTTAGGGGACCGTACCCCAGAAATACCCTATGAGTCCCGTCGGGAAATTCCCAAGTTGAAGAGGGGTGTGCAGAGTTTGAAGTTCCCAAAGTCGTGTTTTTTGGCCAAAATCGCCCCAAAATCGGGGTTTTCGCCCCCCCAGGGTCAAATTATCGTCAGTTAAGAAAAAAGAAAAACTGTTTCTCGTTGACCACTATCAGCTGAAACTACCCTGTGAGTCCCGTCGGGAAATTCCCAAGTTGAAGACAAAGCCCCCTCACATTAAGTGAGCAGGGTCGTGTTTTTTGGCCAAAATCGCCCCAAAATCGGGGTTTTCGCCCCCCCAGGGTCAAATTATCGTCAGTTAAGAAAAAAGAAAAACTGTTTCTCTTATCCGGGAAACGGCTTACCGGAGGCGGTTTTTACGCCGACCCGGACCGTTTGGGACGGGAAAAAACCAACCCCCCGAAAATCACCGCCCTACCTCCCCCAGGGGCCAAGTTAGCCTTCGCGAAATAGTTTGGTTAACGAAATAGTTTAGTTAATTATATGAACTATTTCGTTGTTGAAGAGTTATATGATTTGTATTTCACCTTTAAATAATCTAAGTTGAAACAACACGGACTCATGCCATTTCATCTGGTATGACCTGGAGAGTGATGCAGAACTTCAAAGAACGCAATTTAGGTGACATTATATGATCTATTTCTGTCACAAGAATAAAAATATATCCCTCTCCCATTCTCCCACATTTACCCGCATCTCATCGATTTTAAGTGCAAATGCTCTTGAGTTGGATGACGTCAATATAAATTTTATTAAAACTTGTTTTTTCCTCCACTGAAATCAGTGAAGCGATAACAACATTTGCACTTGCCTCTTTTATCTACAACTTCGTTATGTACAAAGCATCGATATATAATTACGAAGCATTTTCTCTACAAGTTTTTCAATATGACTGGAAATATGTGATTTACAATATTCTCGTATATTGAGAGACACACCCTTGGCAGTGAATTTTATCAAATTTCCAAAGGAAGTTAGATATGGGAACTTTCCTATTTAGAGAAGAAAATTTTTCTCAAACAAGCAACTCTTATCGATTACAGTAACATGGGAAACAAGAACGTGGCCATTCAGTGGGAACAAACATACTAGGATATACTCAACAGTTTCTAATCTTTCTTTGTAAGTTTATGGGATTCTACTGAATTGCTAGTTTATTTCCTCGTAAATGCGGCACTTAGGAAAGCGACATACTACCATTACGCATAGAACACGCTCCTATATACTTCTACTTTCTCCCCCAACTATTAATGGATCAGCTGTTACTGTAAGTCCAACAGTCCAACCCTTCGAAAATGCTTCCCAGGCATTTATGTGTAAATGCCTAGATAAATGTGTCGAGAAGACTTAAATCATTAACGTTTTGACAACATTCTTTTTGCTTTTGTCATTCCAAACGTACACTTTCTATTCAATGTATATTTAGAATAAACTCATAAAAAGGAAAAGGATGACTAACCTATGGAAAACCCTAAATGGATCTAATACAAATTTACAGCTTTTAAAAGGAACTTGACATTTATGTGATCAGTGATCGAACATATTTAGTCTACTTATTCATTGCATATACATATATATAATGAACTACCCTTTACCCTGCGGGCCTCATGCTAGGAATCAGTGGCTAGATTTTTCTATTATATTTTATATTATAGGCCAAGCGATGAAATGAAAAGCCTTAATAGTTTTATTTCCAAAGCCTTTATAGGAAACAATACACATTCATTCATTCCATTATTAGGAATAAAATACCCTGTGAATCGCAGTAAAGAGACTATTTATTACATGAAAAAAAATCATCCATTTCATTATCAGGCACGATAAATAACCAATAAAAAAAAAAAAATCTTATTCCCGCCTAAATGAGTTTTCATATAGGATATCATTATCATTAAAAAAATTGAACGCGGGGCATCTCGAAACTTTTCCTTATCAAATATTTTGTACCAAAATGGAGGCAGATATTTAGTTGAAATGTAAAGAAATGATTTATCTTATATAAAGATATAATTGGTGCGAATTTCACCTCAATTCTGCGATACGTGGCCATTTTGCACGTGGCCAATAGTTCCGCAATTAGTTCGTGCAAATAATTCCAAAATTATTTAGCGTTAGAGTTTCAAAGTTCATAAGTCGATATTTTTAAAATTGCGGCAGATATCAGATATCAAAACGAAATAAAGTAGAAATTATTTCTCTTACATCTTAGAAAGAGTTAAAAATTGCAAATATCAGCACTTTCAGAAAATGTTTTAATTTTTTTAACGAATTTTTGAAAACGGGTTGACATCACAAATTTATTTAACTACATCTAAGGACTGATTTTTGGACCAAGTTTCAAACCTCTAGCTTAAAAACTGTGCGAGTTATGCGTCATTTTTGTTTTGACGTTACAATCAACTTTTAAGTTTTTTCAAATTCATCAATTCTAATAACATAAATAGGCAAGCGGGATCTATGATAAATTGTTACTTCCATTAATAATTTAATGACTAAGTCATATCTGGAAAGTTAATTTGACAAGAAGAAATAGTAATGTAGTTACACAAATGTAGAATTATTGTGCATTATTATTTATTAAAATGTGTGCAACAATGTTACAAAGTTAACGATCCTATTACATCACAGTAAATAAAGGTGATGTAATATTAAAACAACGGCACCCAGCATTGCTACATTATCAGAAAATTGTTTAGCTTATTTAGAATTAACTAAATAAACTAGGTAAAAGTTCAGAACAATAAGAATTGGTCGATCCACCCAAAGTTATTTCCCATCACCCTTCCTAATATTTTTTTTACTCTCACCCGTCTGGATGTGAGGAAACAAAACTCGTCCAATTAATTTCTAACCTATCAAATAATCTTAAGTCTGACTGTAAATCTGAAACTAGTCATCTCAATTGGTAATCAAGTGCCAAGAAAACACAAAGTTGGCTTATGATCTGAATGCCCCTAAAGGCCCTTTAGGACATGGGATCTTAAGAGCTCGACGGAACCCTATTATCCCAAGGGAAATAATAAACTGGAAATTGTAAGATGGCGCACGGCGCCGAAGCGCGCCGGCGCTGAGAAATGCATCAATAAATATATATAACTGTTCAAAGCAGCGTTTCCCAGCTTTTTTTGATGCCGCGACCCTATAAATTTCTCTTTTAAATTTTCGCGGCCTTACCCAAAAAATAGTTTATTACATATTGCAATAAACTAGAGACTGCAGGCTGATTTATTATTTAAAAAAAAAAAAAAAAAAAAACAAGTAAGGCGCTATACGTGAGTACGTGAAAAGATAATCGTCGGTTTCTGTACGATTAAGTTAAAATGATTAAGTGTAAAATTTTAAAAGTTGCACATTCTTTTTCTACACTTTAAGACCTTTAAACTGATGTATAACATGTCATAGTGACTAAAAACGTTTTATTAGTCACCCACTATATTGGCCGCCATCTTGAATATATTAAGTGTGAAATTTTAAAAGCATGTCATGGTAGCTAAAAACGCTTTTTAGTCGCCCACCATATTAAAAATAATAAGTGTGAAAATTCTAAAAAGTGTACAGTTGTCACAAATGCCGAGATACATCTGTGTGCCGAATTTCATGTTCCTAGCTATAGTAGTTTATGAATTGAAACTTGCCAACAGACAGACACCAACGGGCAGGCAGACAGACAGACACCAACGGTCAGGCAGACAGACAGACAAACAGAGCCGTAATTTAAGGTTTCTTTTCGTATTTCGTACAGAAACCTTAAAAGCGCCTACTAATTCCTGAACTCATCTTAGCGGGTTCATACCCTTCGTCGGAAGTTTAAAGAAAAGATATTTAAGCCTCTAGGAAGTAGTATTACTCCTCGTTGAATATTTTTATCAACTTTTCAAGTATTCTTTTCTATCTTTTCCTAAAACATTCTTTATTCTTGTGAATTTATAGTTATAATTTTATTATTTAGCTAGAATAAATTAATCAGATTTAGTTACAAATTTCAAATTAAATTAAATAAGATTTGGTCTCAGGGATTACGACTACGAGATCAGTTGCTGTTCGGTATTTGCCCGAAACTATCGTCCTAATATATATCTAGTGCGTTTTTAAGAGAGGTGAGATATATGTCACTCTAATTATGACATAATAGTTTTCTTTTAGTTTTTAAGATTTAGTTGATTTTTTTAATATTTAATATTAAAATATTTAATANCGTGAAAACCTTTATAAAACAAGTAAATAATTTAAAATATAGTCAACATTACAAAAAAAAATAATGAGTATAAAGGTCAATAAAATAATTCTTTCTAATGCCTCGTTTACATTAAGCCTCTGCCACTGCTCCTCTCGCTGCTGAATTTACTCCCAAAAATACTGTGGCAGCATCAAAGGCAGAGAGTGTTTACATTATTATTTCACTTACTCCCATTCTACCTCAGGCACTGGAAGGCGTCAAAGAAGGTGCAGCTTCAGCGAAAAGTTGCATTTTGTCCTAAATGTTAATCAGTTTCTATCGATACTTCATTTGTTGATATTGCCGAAATTATTTAGTGTTAATGTCGATATTTTAAATTTCAGCGCAATCGAAACAGTTTTAGATATTTTACGAATTTTTGAAATATTTGCAAATTCAGCAAAATTGGTCAAAGCAAGTAAGTAGAAGAGCAGAGTGTTAACACTCCCTGCCACTCGCAGTCTGTCCTTTGACTTCTCAAGGAAAGACTCAAGGACTGACTTTGACTGTGAGGAAAGATCGAGGGGTGCAAGGGGCAGCGCGACTAACCTGTTTTCATACTCGCGCTACTCCATTTCATGCCCACTTCTCATGCTCACCGCCTCAGAAGTGGGCTGAATGTAAAAGAGCCATTAGATTAGATGCAACTTTATTAATTAACAGCATAAAATATATTGAAGGCAATAAAATTATGTTGTACTAATCATCTAAGATAGTGATGCTTAAAGATATTAAATCTAGTATGAATCATAAATACCTGGATTGGGCCCAGCACGGAAAGGAAAAGATAAATCTTTGTACTGAATAAAATATTCAACATGTGTCAGCTCATGGTGGATATCGAAGAAATCTTTCAATGTTCCATTGCTACACATTTTAATTCTGAAAAACGCTAAGTATGCGTTAGTGCATTTCGATTACACGTCATGAAAATTATTGAGGGTATTTTTTTTAATTTAAGTTGTAGCATATTAATTAATTATACGGTCGAGAAACACCAAGGAATACACATCTGTTTTAATTGATTGTTAGAGAATAGTTCCAGAAATAGTTTTTCAAAGAGAGATAAACGATCGGATTATTTATCAAGATATTATCCTTTTTATATCAAGTAAAATATTTAATATTTAATAATTTAATATTTTTAACCTCGAGTTACTCTGAAGAAAAGTATACACTGCAGACATCTAGCGGATTTTAGTAGAACTATTAGTTAATAATTTCGATTTTTTAAAAGAAATAAAATAGATTTTAGTTTTTATGTCTATTTTATGTTTATCATATTTATTATATTTTTATAATATAAGTTTATTATATTTTTATGTTTATCTGTATTGTTTTACTCTTTTCTTGTATAAACTCTATTTATTTGAGAGGTAGCAATATAAGATGATTAAAGAAAAGATAGTGTATAATGGGCTGTATAAAACATTAGTTCAGAACTTGTCTACTAGAGCGCACTGGTGTAGCCTCGGTGGGAAGATAATTTAGTACACTGATTCTCTCATTGAGTGTGCTAGCGTATTGAGATTAGATTTCAATTCTGTTTTTACTTAATTGGAACCCATTCGACTTCGTTAGAAGTCGTTTCGTTAAACTAAAGATTGAGTTGCAATTGAAAAACACGTCCAGTTTTATAATGCTGTCCTACGACTCGGGATTTAACCTTGAAACTTGGGTGGGCAGTTTCTATTTTTTTTTTTAGAAATTGAGATTATTACAAGAGATTAAGAGTAGTATTATACTTTCGTTTTCTTTTTTTTTTACTATTCGAAAGAGAAAATTGGAATAAAGCCAGAAACTCTGTACTCAAGTTTCATTAATTACAGACTACATTATACTTTTAGTTATCATATAAAATATTTCAAAGTCTTTCAACAACGAAACGAAGCATTAATCTTTACATGTAGATCTTGCTCGAATTAAAAAAAATATAAATTGTTCTAAAAGTCTCTAGTAAATTAGTAAATTAAAAAAACAATACTGTCAGTAGAGAAAAAAGGATGGGGCAAAAGTGGGGAGCAGGGAGCAATGACGTCACGATGACTCATTCTGCCCCTAAATCGTACAAGAACACTTCAAGGTCACTATTATTCGCTCTGAACGTGCAAAATCNCCCGAATCTCCCCCCCCCCCCTTCCTTTGCATTGTTAATTTACCATACAAAAATTTTGTAAAATAGTTGGCTTAGTACAGAATTTACTCTTACTAAGTTAACACGCATACTGATGATGACATTATAAGTCGAAACGCGTCTTACCTTCGATTTCTCGCCGTATCGCTCTGATTTATATGGCTCACTATTGATCACGTCATACTCGCTTCGGTGGTACAATGTACAAATGTATGATGTGTAAAGTGGCTGTAACTCTCTACAACAGGGCGTAAAAAGGGTCTAAGTGATGGCCTAATTGCAAGGTTCGAATAAGTGGTTCGTCCTACCCGTTCTAGTAGGAAGTACTAGACAACATACTACAAACCTTAGTGGAAGAGTAAATAATTAATGCAACCTTCCAACTTCTCATTTTATTTCCATGTTTTTTTTTTTTTTGTTTTTTTTTAATTTGAGCATCTTTATTAAATTAATAATTAAATTAAATAATCAAATTAATAATTAAATTCATTCATCATATTACAATGAATCAAGTTATCCGTCGACGTTTGTTTTACTGTTTTTTAGATTTAGGAGGTCCCAATCCAACCTGTGAACATTTAAACAATAAGATAAACAGTCATGTGGCAAAACAAAAAATAACAAATAAATAATAGTACGTATAGATCTATCTAAAAAGTGAATGCATTTAAACAAGAAATTATGGGCAGACAGAGGTTGTTTTACATAACCTAGGTAAGTAAGCAATTAGGTTATCCATTTTTTTCACTTTTTGTGTACAAAATCTATAAAATGTCTATCATAGCATTCAATCAATGATTCTTGCTAGTATTTTAACCAATTAGCAATTGCTGCTAAATATTTTCTTCCTTAATTCAAGCAGTAGCATTATCAAAGATACTAATTGCTACATTATATTTGCGAGATACGAACCTTGGATGCTTCCTCTTTAAGACACGCAAGGATGTCAAAAGCCAATTGACAGTCGTCTTCATTCACTGAAATAAAATCAAAATCGAATTATTTTATCGGAAATTATAAATAATAAGTGCAACTTTATTTAGAGTGGCTCATGGCTTCCTCCACAATATAAAACTGCTTGATTCCAATTAGTGTGGCATGCTAGAATCCTCTGATTGGACAAATGGTACATGAGTATAATGGGATAGATTTCAAAATAAAATAACTGCCCACCAATTAGTGGTCTTCTCGCGTCCTTTTTGACTAATTAATAGGCTTCCAATTAAAATGAAGTTCTAAGTCTTCCGGTAGGGACAGCATCTCGAGGGGTCACCATAGCGAAATATTGCTAGAAGCATCTTCAGAAGCATCTTTCAGCATCTTCGCCGTCCCCACCGGAAGAACTAGCACTTCATTATAATTAACAAATGTTAGGTTTTGCGCAAGATGACTCGTCAATATATTTAATTTGATCCTAAATGAATGGCTGGGTCATACAATTATTTTTCAAATTCATTAAAATAAATAATTTCATTAAGTACCTCCAAGGTGGTACAGCGTTAGCACCACTAAGTATTAAAGAGTTAAACGACATTTCTTGAGTTCTAATAATATTATTGAAATGTTATTATTTTTATGGTCAATGAAGGAAATCCAAGAGGAAGAAGGTTAAGGTTAAGAGTGCGCCCAAGACTTGAGTGGAACGACCAAGTTGAGGACGAGCTCAGAAGCCAGGGAGTAAGAAGATGGTGGACTGTGACCCAGGATAGAGACCTCTGGAAGCAAACAGTAGTCCAGGACCAGGCTCTTCGAGAGCTCCACCACCAGCGATGTATCTATGTATTATTTTTATCTTCCAGTCCAAAGATGGAATTGTAACAGAAGAAATTCCAAGATAAAAAGTACTTTTTATATACTACAGTCTATAAGATTAGAGTTGGCACAATCAAAAGGCGGGAAAATTTTGATGAAAACGAGTTTCTTGGTTTCCCATGTTGAATGCAACTTCAGAAAAAAAATGCTCTTCTCTACCCCTGTTCCACAAAAAAAAAAAAAAAAATATATAACATGGCAACACCGATTTTCCCTTTTTATAACCCCAAAACTACCTCCACGGTTGTTGTTTCCCGCCTTCGATTGTCTTAACTCTAATCTTATAGACTGTACGTATTTAAATTTTCTATCGTAAATGTGTAACCTGTCAAAATGAAGATTGTAAATATGTGTCATATCAAAACAAATAAAATAACTTGCGGATTTTTTCCGACCTATCTTTCCATACAGCAATATTTGCTGAAAACGAACTAAATTCTGCTGAAAGAGGGCTAAAAGTATTAGAATAATGCATTTTCATCGTGTTCTGAGCTGTTCTAAAAGTTTCAAATGTCTAGCAACTCTTTAAGTTAGTTAAACATCGATTGCAAGATTTGTACAGGACAAACAAACAAACAAGAAAGCAAGCTAATAATAACGTAGTAAAATACCTGTTTGTTTGCAGGCGTCGATAACTTGCTTTGCCTTGCCATGGTCACTGGGCTCCTCGTAGACTTTGACAATCAAACTTTGGTGAGATTCCCAGTCGTAAGTATTGTCTTTCATCTGAAATAAACACAATATCATTGTTAGAGTGGAATACTCGTATACTGAGTACGGCAATGTTGGAAATAAGTTCCTTATGGCGCATTACACAGTTTGGTGCCTGGGATTGAATTCGAAAAAAAGACCGTCACAAAACCCACCGTCACGAAATACCAATGACGATAACTTGAGTAAGAGGTGACCGATTTAATTGAAATTTGATACACATGTCCACCGATTACCTAGACGAGTTCGCTGGAAAACTTACTCACCTACGATCTATCGTAACGATTTATATAAAACTTCATATACATCGTCTAAAGTACAATTGAAACAGGCATGTAAAATTTCAACTTGTTACAAGCAGAATTTTTTGTGTAGTGAAGAGATTAGGGTTGGGATATCGAAAGAAAATATCGATATTTCCGATATATCGACATCGGGTGAATGAAAATCGATATCAGTTTTCCCAGGTGATGAGCAAAAAAAAGGCCTCCAGGGGAGCTTTTTTCATGTTTTTGAGGGCTGTAACAGACCTAAAACAGGTATATTCGATATTTTCTACAAATATCGATGTTGCCGATATATCGAAAGGTCAATATCGATATAAAATATCGATATTTTTGGGTCCGATATATCGATATTTTCGATATACCGATATCGAAGTCACAACCCTAGAAGAGATACATTATAATATAATAGTTGAAATGGAGATGTGGGGTTAGTGAAATAGTAAGAATACAGGGTGGCTCCCTCACTACTAGATTCTCTACTATAATCATACTCTTTTACTATCAACTCATTATGATTACCTATTCTCTCAACATTCCATAGATATTTATAATTATACGCTCGCGTCAATGATAGAGAGCCAGGCGATGCCTAGTTAAATAGTCTAAGAGATAAAGAATAAGTTTATCTTCTAAGAGGGTTATTTTTCCCTCCCAAAATTTTTGACACCTAAAGCACATACAAACAACATACATACTAGTATTATAAAGCAATTTAAAAATATATTATTCATAATTTAAAAGACGAACAAGAACTTAATATATTCTATTTGATCTCAAATGTATATAATATTAATTATAATCAAATTAAAATTTAAACGTTCCGTAGTATGAATACTACCAAAAACTTAAAAATTGCATTCTTAATTATTTGAAACAATAAAAAATATATAACTTACAATTCCCATTCCTTTAAATAAGCACCCGGAAAAACACTGTAACAAAAATAAAAATGTTCAATAAGGTTACTCTGAATAGCACAAATATTTTATTTATTAAGATGACGTCCATCGACTCTCTTATTTCTTAAGTAAAATATAAGACTTATAAAATAACCTTTATCTACGATTGATACGTAATATAAACATTGTATCTCTGTTTAGATTCGTAGAAAGTGATTCTTTACACACCTGTATTAATTGCGCATGCGTGACACATTGTTTTGAACAATTCCTCTTTTTTGCCACTCTAGTGACGTAAAGAAGAAGAATTCCTCTTTTTNAGAAAACTGCATGCCTTTACGACAAACACACCCATCAGTACAAAAATCCAAATAACACTCTATTTTACCCTTTAGGGCCGATTTTCACCCTTAAGGAGTGGTTTAAAAGTGCCCTTACCCTATGTTTGGTCAAGCGATTTTTAAGGTTCCTAACCGATTTTGACATTACCAACTCGAAATTTTTCCGAAAATCAAGAGGCGGGGTATAATTATTTTTTTGTTTTTTGCAGTGGCGCCTTAAAATACAGTAAATGTTTACCCCCCCTCCCCCATCTGACGTACAATGAGTAGTTGCGCCCCCGCCCCACACCACAGCTCGGTCGGCCTGCGGCCTCCCTCGCAAAGACAGTCGATGTACATTTAGGAGACAGACAGACGAAATGCCAAACGGTCGAGTTAAAACAAAGACCTCGATACGCTCGGTCAATTAATAATAAAAATAAACGTGATACAACGATTGCCAGGATGTGATTATAATGTTACATTATGGTAGCACGTTCTCGTGAGTTTGGTTCACTCTTAAACTCTTTACTAACCTAATCTCTTATATCAGTTAATTGATCAAAATAATTATACAATAATTAATAGATATTTGCATCAGAATCAAGTTGACGCATTGATATGATATTAGCGAAGTCATGAAAACAACTTACCTTCAGTTAGAGTCGAGGTTTCCTGGCATTTAACTTTCACAGCCATGATTTGCTTTAAGTAATCAGGATCGATCTGAAACAAAGTCATGAGTCATGATGGTATCAAGTATAATATGTAATATATTGAGAATTCGTACCTATATCTTAATATTCCTGTATTTATTACTACCTTTGAATCAATGTCGAGGTTATAGGTTCGATACCGTGATTGGAAACATATTTATATGCCTCACTATTGATCACACCAACACCGTACATAGTTTTTATTGTAATAAGTGGTCTAATTGGTGTTTTTTTCCGATAAGAGGTCTAATTGGTAATTGTTAGACTAAATGGTTTAGACCACACTTTTACTTGCTCTATTATTACACTCCACGTCTCCTCGGCATCACTGAATCATTGACCACATCATACTCACTTCGGCGGTACAATGTACATATTATGTATGATGTGTGAAGTAACTGGTACTCTCCACCAAGGGGCGTAAAAGGGGTCTAAAAGATGGCCTAATTGCAACGTTCCAACAAGTGGTCCTTCCTACCCATTCTAGTAGCAAGTACTTGACTACTACTTCTACTACTACTACTACTGTAATAAAATTATGTTTTGCTTCCGTGTTGCAGGTTTTGCTTCCATTACGTTGCAGTCTTTAAGTAACGGAAGCTATGTGATTGTTCTGAAGACGAAACATTTTTATGTCTCCGATTTAAAATTCCAAGACAAAAAATACGTTTCAGACATGAGGCAACGATTTAGGTTTCGTGTCTGTCTGTCGCTCTATTTTGCGAACCAACATATCTCAAAAACTGTTCACGTCCAATTTTAATGAAATTTTCAAGGTGGGTCATAATTAGCCCATTTTTGGTTCCATATACTTTTCAACCTTCTGCGCCCATTTAATTTTCTTCCACATGCGCACAAACATACATTTATTTACACCTACAGCTTCAAAAGTACTCATCAGATTTGTAGGAAACTTTCATAGTTTATTTGAAAGTAACCCGCAGATAGCATAAGATTAATTTGAACAATCTGAGCTCTTTAACTTTTGCTAAATTGATACTTTAATTCATGTAGAAAATCAAAACAACTTCGACAAATTAAAAAAAAAAGGGGGAAATAATTAAACAAAATAGACAATAATGGCTTAAACCATAACAACAATAAAGTACATATAGGATGCGAGGAAGCTATGTGCCACACCAATTGGCAGTCAAATATTATTATATATAAATGTTTATTTTGAGGTAGAGAGGGGAGGTTAAATTAAATTCTGTCTTATGTCAATAAATGTTAATCATTGTTTTGTTTTTTTGTTTTTTTTTTAATCTGTAACCAAAAAAAAAAATAAATAAATAAAATGTACCTATATATTTATGTATGCATACTCATGTTATCTAATTTTGTGTTTCCTTATTAGAGTTGTGAGTTGTGTTTGTAATTAAATATTTGTACAAATCAGTTAATTAACAAATCTACTGATAATTCAGTCCAATTAAAATCTACTATTAATTTGCTTCTAGATATCGTAGGATGTTACATAACATTGTTGTTTTTTACATCTTTTTAAAGTGAATGAATTTTGTGATAAATGATCAATAGATAAATGGTTGAGAAGATAAGAATAACGGATGTAGATAATATGATAAATACATTCAAATTTGGCTGAAATTACACAAAACAGTAATAGTAGTAGAATAATACAGAGAATAGTGGGGAGACTCAATGAAATATAGAGGCTCATAGCAACAATTTGATAGATGTTAAGCTGTAAAAGAAATTGTTATCCAAAACCACCTCTAACCACCTCTAACCACCTCTAACCACCTCCTTCACCCTGTAACCACTTCTAACCAGTTCTAACCACCTCTAACCACTATACTTTCGAAGAACTATCAACATTTTATAATAATACCAGCCCATAAAAACCAAGTTTTTATTATAAATCCTTTATATTTTTGCATTTTAGTTCTGAAGGGAAATATTGGTATTCATTCATTTCAATTTTAAATAAATAATTTAAAATTAATTAATTAGTAACATTTAATTAATTATTATATTTGTTACAATGATTTTGTATCGGTAGAGAGTCGAAATGCCAAGATTCAGCAAGATTGGATAATTAATTGAATTTTTATTTATTGTATTACTTTTTTAAATTTAATTATCCCATTCATTTTGAAAAAGATAATTTTTTTAAATTTAATTAATTAATGAAATTAATTAATTAATTAATTTGTTAAAATGTTTTTATATTGGTAGAGTCTATGTGCAAAGTTTGAGCTCGATTGGATGACTGGAAGTGGGTTAACTAGCCCTCCAAAGATTTTATATACCAACCAATTAATTAATTAATTAATTATTTTTTTATTTTATTTTTTAAAATTTATTTAATCCATTCATTTTATAAAAAAAGAATTAATTAAATTGAAAAATTAATTAATTAATTAATTAATTAAATTTAATTAATTAATTAATTTGTTACAATTTTTTTGTATTGGTAGAGAGCCTATGTGCCAAGTTTCAGCTCGATCGGATAAGTAGAAGAGGGTTAACTAGCCTTCCAAAAATTTTATATACCAACCAATTAATTAATTAATTAATTAATTTTTTTATTTTATTTTTAATATTTAATTTTTTAAAATTTATTTAATCCATTCATTTTTTTAAAAAAAATAATTAAATTGAAAAATTAATTAATTAATTAATTAATTAATTAAATTTAATTAATTAATTAATTTGTTAAAATGTTGTTGTATTGGTAGAGAGTCTATGTGCCAAGTTTCAGCTCGATCGGATAAGTAGAAGAGGGTTAACTAGCCTTCCAAAAATGTTGACGCCAGGCACCCAGGCACCCAGGCACCCAGGCACAAAAGTGAAGTTAATATAAAGGATTTAATAAAAATCAGAGTAATTTTTAAAATATAGGTGTAAATAAATGTATTTTTGTGCGCATGTATAAATGAAACAAATAAGCGCAGAAGGTTGTAACTTATATGGGACAAACAATGGGATACTTATGATCTAATAACTAAATTTCATCAAAATCGGACGTGTAGTTTTTAAGATATGTTGGTTCGCAAAAATTGAGCGACAGACCGACAGACAAACACTGAACCCAAAGTGTTCCCTGATGTCTAAAACGGATTTCTGTTTTGGATTTTTGAAATTTGAGACCGAACAATTTTTCGTTCTTCAGAACAATCACACAGCTTCCGCTGCTTTCGGTAAGCTCGGGAGCAAAAGTTTGTATGCAGCAGAAGATAAAGTTCCGGTCCAGAAGGTTTTTATAACGAGTATTATTGGGTTACTTGTGATCTACCATTTAAATTTTATCAAAATTGGATCAGCGGTTTTTGAGATACGGTGGTCTAACAGACTGAAAGATAAATACAAGACCAACCAAAAATCCTCCAGTTTGGTTAGGATTTTTTTTTTTTTTTAAATTAGGAGACTTGGATTAAAAAGAAAAAAAATCGATCAGGGGTGAACTGACGCCGGAACGACGCGCCCGCCGTTCCGGTACTACTTCAGAGGATGAAAAATTATTTAAAAAATAAGTGGATGTTGCAAAGATTAAGGGACTTATATTTTCCGAGACACTGGGTTATATAAATGATTTTAATTGGCTAAGATCATGTGATTTATAAGTTCCTCTTCCGTTTTGTTTCTTGAATGAGAAGGTAGAATATATTTTTTCAAATACATAATAACAGAAAAATTTGTTTCGTCAAAAATAAATTACGAATAATTATCTCTATTAGAAATGTCTCAACATTTATAAAGAATACATTTTATTTTGTACGGTTATATCTCTACACTCTCTAAGTGCAATGACGAAGTTCTTTTGTAATACTTCAAATAATAAATTAATTTCAGGCCTAAAAATGTCAGATAGGTCGAAACGTCGCCAACTGTTGGCCTGGATCTTATTATATAATTACTAAATATTATAATAAGTAGTAATCACTTGGAGCTCTGACACACGAATGAATATATTTATAATAATTGACAATATTATTGACAATGACAATGTCGTATAAATACATATTAACTTGCTGCATTCNGCTCTGACACACGAATGAATATATTTATAATAATTGACAATATTATTGACAATGACAATGTCGTATAAATACATATTAACTTGCTGCATTCGCAACACCAACATAAAGAAAGTTTAAAATTATTTATCCTAATGGTCCAGGAGGAAACGTGCAAAAAAATGTCTGACTATCATCAAACTAGAATGTTGTATACAAGTCAATCTTTTAGCACCTTTTAAGAATAAGTGGTCGGCTAAGTTCGTCTGCGGGGCATAGCTTGGGAATAGGCGTTTGAAAAAAACAAACCGGAGAGCGGCCATGTCTCATCAATTATGGTGGACAATGTGATTTTCATGATCCTGAGTGCAGAATTAGTTAGTAGACTGAAAATCAAGTTGATGTTAGTTTGTCCCTTGAACCCTTACTAATTTTGAAGTGGGGTATCAAATGAATGGTATTGAAGAGTAGATTACAAATCTACCACTTAGGGTTATTGTTTCATTTTGGCGCCTTTTTGTTAAAAAACATCGAAATTTTTTGTCCCCCCCCGTTTCGTCTTTTGTAAAAACAAGACAAGACTTTTGTTTTTATTTGTCAACAATGTCAATTTATGAAAATAGGTTTGTTTATAGAAAATAAAATTTAAAAAATATATAAATTAACGTTGCCCAAACATGAACATTCAATTATTATTGAACATTTCATCAAAAATATATCATAAAAATAACTTCTCTTGGGCGGGGAATCGAATCCGGGCTCTCTCCGTCCGCGATTTATGCTATTTTCTCAGGAACTAGATTTTTCCCAGGAAAACGGCTCATATCGTTAGATTCGTACTACATTTTAGAATTTTTCAATCAAAATCGTCGGAACCGATTTCGAGAAATAATTTTTCAGAGTGTTTGGGGGGTTAATGCCCCCCAATTTGGAGCTTAAATTCATTTCTCGGTTTCGCCTCGGGGTATGATTTTTCTGAACATGTTCATGCAAAATTTCGTCAAAATGGGCCCAGTAGTTTGGGCTCTAGGCGTCTTCATAGACGACGGACAGACATTTTTTAAAACCCACTTTTTTGGACTCAGGGGACCTCAAAACGTGTAAATCCATCAAAATCTCAAAATCGAATTTTCGCACAAATACTTTCTCTTTATACGAGAAAGTAAAAAGGTGCTATCATTCACTATCAAATAAACAAACAATAAATATAAACAAATTTCATAACAAAGTACAGTAATATGTAAAATGTTCGTAAAGTAATTGTTACGTAAATTGGTAAATTGAGTAAAGATTACTTTAATTTAGTAAATATTTAGTTAAAATAATTTAATGATGAGTATTTTATAGAGAATAAAATGTTACCCCGTAAACGAATTGNAAACAGAGGTGTTAGTTAATTCTCTGTACTATACTAAAAATGAAAGGTACTAAAAAATAAATAATATTCATCTTAAATTAAAACAATAATTTGTGGAAATCCATCGGACCGGGCTAGGGAAATGTTGTTGGAATTATTAGTTAATAATAATTAATACGTGGAATTGGGTTAAAGTTCAATGACCGGGTGTGCACCAACGTCATTGACACCGGATGTCAAAGTGTTGCGGGTTTAGTGGGGGGTCAGAGGGGNGGCTTGTTCGAAGGTTTATTTTAGCCTAACTTAGCTGGGCCCCGGAGGATGTTTAGGCAACGTTAATTTTTATATTTTTTAAATTTTATTTTCTATAAACAAACCTGTTTTCATAAATTGACATTGTTGACAAATAAAAACAAAAGTCTTGTCTTGTTTTTACGAAAGACGAAATATTAACTTGTTCTTTTTAGGGTTTCGTTGGTAAAACAAAAAAAAAGAAACCCTTATAGAATCGTTCCTGTGTCCGTCTATCACTCTGTACGGTTCCAATAACTTTTGAACCAAAAGAGATAAAAGCGTGAAACTTACCAGTATTAAAGATCGTTTTGACGCGCACACAGGAAAAATATAGANTAATGGAGGCTGAAGAACGGCATGTAGATCGTCTTATCGCTATACAAGAGAAGGAAGCGGCGCCAGCCATGTCTTGCTCAGGCTCTCGAGCGTCAAGGAAGTCTTGCTCCACTATAGGTGAGTATATTAAAACTAATAATTCATATATAAGGGAGGGGACTGAAGTAAACGGACCGGTTCAGGATCTGAACTGACCAAATGGACGGTCACTCGACAAAAGCTACACAAATACTCGAAACGAAAATCAAGAAAAATTTAAATACGTGGGCGGGGAGGCCCGACAAGATAGACATAGTAAATCTGGATATCGTAGCAACGGCTGCCAAGATAAACATCATTGTGACTCACTAGAAAAATCAATTCGGGAAAACCAACAAGACGAACCTAATATTTCTAAATTAATGATACGACAATCTATTGGGAGGGATTTGCCTATATTTGACGGACAACCGAAACACTGGTTGATGTTTTTCAGTCAATACAATCGCACTACCAATATATGCGGATTTTCAGACGAAAAGAACATGAGCCGACTTCAGAAAGCATTAAAAGGGGACGCTGCCGACGCAGTGAAAGCTTTGTTTGTTTCTCCAGATAATTTACCAACAATTATAAAAACCCTTCAGATGAGATTTGGAAGACCGGAATTAGTTATTGAGAGTTTATTGAAAACAGNGAGGGGTTGGGGGTGGGGGTTGGGGGTGGTGGTACCTGAGACCAGGCGGCTGCTCATTAGCGATGGAGCAAAATCCTCTTTTCTACCCTACTTATTTTGTACGGTTATATCTCTACACTCTCTAAGTGCAATGACGAAGTTCTTTTGTAATACAGAATGTCAGATAGGTCGAAACGTCGCCAACATAACGAAAGTTTAAAATTATTTATCCTAATGGTCCAGGAGGAAACGTGCAAAAAAATGTCTGACTATCATCAAGCTAGAATTTTGTATACAAGTCAATCTTTTAGCACCTTTTAAGAATAAGTGGTCGGCTAAGTTCGTCTGCGGGGCATAGCTTGGCAATAGGCGTTTGAAAAAAACAAACCGGACAGCGGCCATGCCTCATCAATTATGGTGGACAATGTGATTTTCATGATCCTGAGTGCAGAATTAGTTAGTAGACTGAAAATCAAGTTGATGTTAGTTTGTCCCTTGACAGGGGACCATGTTGATTATTAGTAATATTTGAATAACAAACCTATCAACTGTGAAAATAACATCGACTTGATTTTTTGTCTACTAACTAATTCTGAACTCAGGATCATGAAAATCATACTGTCCACCATAATTGGCATGACATGGCCACTCTCCACCATTTTGTTTTTTTTTTCAAATGCCTATTGCCAAGCTATGTCCCGCAGACGAAATTAGCCGACCAAATATTCTTAAAAGGCGCTAAAAGATTAACTTGTATACAAAATTCTAGCTTGATGTTAGTCTGACACTTTTTTGCTCGCTATCTCCTGCACTATAAGAGGATTCACCTTATTTAGAAAATATAAATTAAAAATCGGTTCGAGACAACTCTCATTTACGAGTTCATAATTACTTTGCCCAATATTTTTAATTATTTTTATTTTTTATTAAGAACAGAAAAGACTAATATTTGAAGAAGAAGAAGCAAAATTAAAAATTAAAAAAACTAGAAGAGGAAGCGAAACATAGACGCCGCATCGAAGAAGAAGAAGTGGAACGTAGACGCCGACTAATGGAGGCTGAAGAACGGCATGTAGATCGTCTTATCGCTATACAAGAGAAGGAAGCGGCGCTAGCCATGTCTTGCTCAGGCTCTCGAGCGTCAAAGAAGTCTTGCTCCACTATAGGTGAGTATATTAAAACAAATAATTCATATATACGGGAGGGGGCTGAAGTAAACGGACCGGTCCAGGATCTGAACCGGCCAAATGAACGGTCACTTGACAAAAGCTACACTAATACTCGAAACAAAAATCAAGAAACATTTAAATACGTGGACGGGGAGGCCCGACAAGATGGACATAATAAATCTGGATGCAGTAGCCACGGTTGTCAAAATAAACAATACTGTGAGACACTAGGAAACCCAATTCGAAAAAATCAACAAGACGAACCTAACATTTCTAAATTAATGATCCGACAATCTATTGGGCGGGATTTGCCTACATTTGACGGACAACCAAAAGACTGGTTGATGTTTTTCAGTCAATACACTCGCACTACCAATATATGCGGATTTTCAGACGAGGAGAACATAACCCGACTTCAGAAAGCCTTAAAAGGCGACGCTGCTGATGCAGTGAAAGCTTTGTTTGTTTCTCCGGATAATTTACCTACAATTATAAAAACCCTTCAGATTAGATTTGGAAGACCGGAATTAGTTATAGAGAGTTTACTAAAAACAGTTGAACGGTTGCCGAATGTTGCTGAAAATCGTACAGATCTACTTCTAAAATTAGCGACGGACGTACAAAATCTGACAGTTACCATTCAGACACTGAAAAGACCCGAATATTTACAAAACCCTATAATGGTAAGAAATATTATTAAACGTCTACCACCGTACTTGCAACATCAGTGGGGGAAACACTCGTTTACTCAGTGCGCTGGTATGCC
>KZ652669.1:146805-157592 GCA_001010745.2 Gerris buenoi
ATGGTGGTTAAAATTGTAAACTACTTATGATCTTTTGACATTTAAACTATATTGTAAATAAACAATAAAAAAAAATATATCAGCCTCAGTGGCCGAATGAGATGCGCGATCGCCTACAATGCGAAAGCTCCCGGGTTCGATTCCAGGAAATTGACCAAATAATTTATTAATTTATTTCTTTGAATTAAAAAGCTCGAAATCTTTTGAATGGTGTAAAAGATTTAGTTACAATATTAACCGCACCTTCCCGTGGAGCGCTAGTAGTTTAACACAGGTAGATAAAGAGGGGAGTTGGAAATCTTTCCGTTTAAGGATTCTATGATCGCTGGTTTACACGATCCAAGTATACTTGGTCCAAGTTGGGGGGAACTTGTCAAAAAAATCCTTTAGATGCAAAGGAATAAAAACCAAAATTTAAAAGAAATAAAAGCTGTCAATAACCTTCTTATAAACAAAGCCGTCACAACTTTTTACGTATTTTCTCATTTTTGGCAGCTTTTTTGTCATAATCATATGGTTGACGCCATCTAAAGCGGACCTCACACTGTCAATATAATTTCTGTTGGAATTCCACCTGGCAATCTAACAATGACTTGATGTCATGAATATTTTTTTTTATTCAGTCTCTTGTTTTGAATCTTGTTAAAAAAAATATTGTTTAAATGTTTCCTTCTTAATAATCCAAGTTATTATCAAATATAGAGAACTCAACCCTCTACTACTGCCTTTTACTCTGGTTGCTAACAGGTTATGGCCGCCCAGTTTGAACATTCAGAAAGAAGAAATCTTGAAATTCAAAATTAAAATTGAANACATATTATATATGGCTTTAACGACTGATTTATAATATTAAATTAGTTCGGTCAATTTTTATCTTGCATTTCTGAACATCTTGTTTACGCCTCGATCATTAGATTGAGATATGAAGTTATAAAAGAACAAGGAAAAGAAAGGGTAAATGAATAAAATAACATTGTTTTCCTGTTGAACTCAAATCTCTTGAAAATCTTGAACTCAAATCTTGAACTCAAATCTTGAACTCAAATCTTGAACTCAAATCTTATTTACTTATCATATACGCTGCAGCTCGAGTCAGTACATAGGCAGGTCTCTGTTCATTTGGTTCGGGGCTGCTGTAGTGTAGGGTATTTTGATTCAGGCATCCAACTCCAGTATTCTAGAGGTGTAAGAGCACTAGCGCTCCACGGGAATATGGTGGTTAAAATTGTAAACTACTTATGATCTTTTGACATTTAAACTATATTGTAAATAAACAATNCAGTATATTTGTAAAGGTGGCAAGAATGAGAAAACTTTATCTTAGCTGTTTTTACGAGAATATAATTATGTTGCTTAGATTATAAATCAAATTAAAAAATTATTCATATTTTTTTAATATTCTCATCGAGATCATTATGACGTTACCTCATTTTGGTACTTCTCACAGAGGGGAGTAACAATTTTGGCACACTTCAAAAACAGAGGAGAGTAACAATCTAAAGAAGGTGTATGGAATGTTCTTCTTTAGACTGTTACTCCCCTTATAAAAATAGAATTATGATATTGCTTTGTCCCAAAGAACATTGGACTTAACACCATCTCATCCCAAAACATGGGAGAGAAACAATCTAAAGCAGTACCCTCATTTTGACATTTTGACGACCTCTAACCACCTCTAACAATCTCTAACCTCCTTTAACCACCTCTANTCCTTCTTAATAATCCAAGTTATTATCAAATATAGAGAACTCAACCCTCTACTACCTCCTTTTACTCTGGTTGCTAACAATTTCCTTCAATATATTGACTCAATATATTGAAGGAAATTATATTGACCGTGTGAGGTGGTTTGTTTTGGAAAAAGTTTTCACGAGTTGCCACTGACAGCGCTACAATACGACCAAATATTGTCAGAGCTTCAATAGAAATCAAATAAGTTTGATTTTATTAAAGGTCCGTCAATATATTGACAACGACAAATATTTCTTCAATAATCCCCTCACACGGTCAATATATTGACAGAAATCAAATATTGAGTCAATATATTGACCGTGTGAGGTCCGCCTAAGTCTGCTTAAGGGGCCCACACACTTACAGTTTAACTGTAGGCCGTTATCTTATACGATTATCGTAAGGCCAAAATCTCAGACCACCACACATTAACAGTCCACCGCCTGCAGGCAATCTTAAAGAACTACACATCTGTGCCTGTATGCGCCACACACTGTGCGATGAGCGCCTCCAGGCCGATATCTGTCGATTTTTAACTGCAGTCCGACGGAGGGAAATAAACAAAATAAAGACGATTCACTCTACACGACAGCAGGCCGACTGGCGACTTTATCCTTGAGGCACAGGCTTGACAGACCACGGACTGTCGTCTCTCCTTCCATCCTATCCTAGCCTCTACCCTCCACACACCCACAGTTAACCTCCAACTGCAGTCCGTCATCTTAAGAAAAACTGACGAGTGTGTGGCCAAGCTCCGTGGACTGTCAGATCATTATCTTCAGTTAAACTGTAAGTGTGTGGGCCGCTTAAGAAAAACAGACGAGTGTGCGGCCAAGCTCCGTGGACTGTCAGATCATTATCTTCAGTTAAACTGTTAGCGCTTTAGATCAAATAACGTCCAACTCAACTTGGATGTCAAGTTGACTTTGATAACCTGTTTACACGATACAAGTAAGTACAAAGGAAACACCATCCAGTCATTTGTAGTCCAGTCAAATGGTGCATAAAAAGAGCTCAAAGTGGAAAGTTTTGGTGTAATTGTTGTTAGTGGCTTATTTTATGTTTTTTGGGGTGCTGAACACGANTATATAAATGTACATCGAATATATGCCTACTAACCGTGACATTGCTTCCCTGTAATATCTGGTTCGTAGCCACTGATGAGATAAACAGGAGCGGAGAAACAGAATGAGATAAACACAACAAACTTCATCTTACTAAGACAAGTAACTTAATTACTTATAATTAGTATTAATTAAACTTAATTACTGACAGAGTAGTGTTACTACAACAGTGTATTGGGTCGACACACACACTGAGTGTTCTCTAGGGAACACTAGTATATATACGAAACATTTAGCATCATACGTTCTGAAAATATATTCATAATAAGGAAAATATTCATNNNNAGACATAAAATGTAGATTATTTTCTCCTTTTTATTTTACTACTAGACTACTTTTTGCGTGAGTAGATTGCTTTGCAAGTTATAAGCTGAAAACCAATAAAAACATTTTTTTTGTAGTTTTTCGATGATTTCTCATATTTGCTGAGGGAAATTTTGTTGGACAACTTCAGATTCGTGTTCAGCACCCCAAAAACGGTTGGTACTATAAAAATAAGGGTGAAATTTCTCATGAGGACGGTATACTTCTATGGCTTGGGCGAATCATTGTACTGCTAGACGCTAGACATGTACCGAGAATTGCTGGGTATTCTACATGAAGGACATCCTGGAATTGTTTCGATAAAACCAGCATAAATAAATAAATAATATACATAATAAATAAATATACATAAATTTAATTTATATAATGTGAGTGGCAGTGGTTTACTATTTATTAGATAACTCTTAACCAAGGTACATAAAATAAAAATATTTCCAAACAAAAATATTTCCAAGCAAAAATATTTCCAAACAAAAATATTTCCAAGCAAAAAAAGAGAAAATGTATAATAATAATTATGTGTGATGTAGAGAAAAGAAAAATCAAAATTCCTTATACTAAAAAGTCTATTAATTGATTAAATTTTTGTTACCAAGAATCAAATAATTATTCTAAAAAAATAATATATAAGTATATATCATGTAATTATATATATGTAAGTGTATATATCATGTAATTATTCAGAAATGTTTCCAACAAAATAAAAGTATATTAAATAGAAATTAATTTTCCATTTGTAACTTGCTTAAACATTTTTATTACAAATTAAATTCATTAAAATCACATGTAAATATATATTATTAAACATTTTCTTTTAACTTTTCAGTTACATTAAATAATATGGAGAAGATCATCCAAAATTCTTAATTAAAAAATACAGAAATTATAAAACTATACATAATATTCCTAATAATCATATAAGTATCCACAGCAAATAATTATTAATATATTATTTTCCAAAGTAAAAAAAAATTAAAATTAAAATATTCTTAAATTAGGCCACAATCAATTGAAAGAAAGAAAGAAAAAAAACTTCGAGCAAAAAGAAAATAATCTTTGACTGAGAATCTAGCAATAAACTTAAAGATTCTGAAAATAATATTTATTTGTTTAATTATTTTTTAATAATTACTGAGTATTGCAAAATAAAAAGGCCATTATAATTAAAAAAAAAAAATATAGACTTCTATANTTTTTTTCGTCGTCCGCCATATTGGCCGCCATCTTGAAAAAATAAAGTGAGAAATTTTATTAGTTATATATTATTTTCCTCCTCTTTAAGACCTTTAAAACGATGTATAATACATTATGCTTACTGAAACTATTTTTTTTTAGTCTTCCACCATATTGGCCGCCATCTTGAAAATATAAAGTCCAAACTTTTAGTAGTTACATACTATTTTCCTACTCTTAAAGACCTTCAAAATTATGTATTACACATTATGCTCACTTAACTTTTTTTTTTAGTCGTCCGCCATATTGGCCGCCATCTTGAAAATATTTAGTGTAAGATTTCCAAAAACTATACAGTTAATGCTGAGATACATCTTTGTGCCAAAATTCGTTGAAATTGGTCAATTTTTANCACGCTTATCTGTTTCTGTGAAAGTTCCATCACTGCTACCAGAAAAAGCCTTGCTAATTGGCCCATTGCTAATGCACAACGTTTTTTCGAAAAATTGCTGGCATACTCTAACTTCAAGATCCCCTTTTCGCAAAAAATACGAGCGGCTACATTTTCTTCTCTTTTCTGGTAAAATATCACGTTTTATTCTTATAGGTTCATTTTGTTTGACATGTTTTAAAATGAAATCTTTCTGTCGTTGATAACTAGCTAATTTCCAGTAGCGGCTACAGATAATGCCTCTCTCATCCTCTGTAAAATTTTCGATACACTTGAAACGGCAATTACTACACTTAATTATTTTTGGTTTCTTTGCTGGTATTGTTCCTTTTTTAGTTTCATACGGCAATGATTCGTATCGACGTTTCTTAGTAACGTTTCTAGCCCAAGAGTTTTCATCTCGTATACTCCACCTTGAATTTCTTCTACTCTTAATGGTTTTTTGGTTTACGTTGATTTCTTGGTCGGATGTTGGTACTATGATTTCCAGTGTGTCAGGTGCAAGGTGTCCTAGAGCTGGGTCTTTCCCCTCCGTTGTTACTGTTATAGAGTCGCTAAAATTATTATCATAATTTGATACTTGGTTTACCTCTTCATACAACACAGGAAGATTTAGCGAAACTTCAAACATATCAATATCAGGAATCTAGAACAGACAAAATTTATTAACATCAATTGGTCCCAAATTCTATGAATTATGGTTACAATTGTATTCTGTAATCTATAAGAATTGTGGTATAGTAAAAACATTCCACACCGGCAGTAGGCAGTGGAAGGTGGAAGACGGGGTTACACAGGGATTTTTCAATCATTTCACTGTAATTCTATTTCATCATCGATTGAGAGATAAAATACATAGTTTTGTGTAAACACAACAAAAAATTACCTCAGGAAGTTCTTCAAGATTTACCCACTCCAAAACGTGTCTACTTCTATCATTCTCTACTTCCAAATAATTATTATTTTCATTCAGATCAAATAAGTTAGTTTGTATTTCACTTTTCAATACGCTCTGCTTTTCCTAAAAATAAAGAATAAATCAATAAAAATACTTAATAAAAGGTGAAAATAGTTTCACAACTAATTGACTAATTTACATTTTATTCAAATCTTTTCTCTGTAATTCTATTTCATGATCTAATGNCGATTTTTAACTGCAGTCCGACGGAGGGAAATAAACAAAATAAAGACGATTCACTCTACACGACTGCAGGCCGACTGGCGACTTTGTCCTTGAGGCGCAGGCCTGACAGTCCACGGACTGTCGTCTCTCCTTCCATCCTATCCTCGCCTCAACCCTCCACACACCTACAGTTAACCTCCGACTGCAGTCCGTCATCTTAAGAAAAACTGACGAGTGTTTGGCCAAGCTCCGTGGACTGTCAGATCATTATCTTCAGTTAAACTGTTAGCGCTTTAGATCAAAGAACATCCAACCCAACTTGGATGTCTAAGTTGACTTTGATAACCTGTTTACACGATCCAAGTAAGTACAAAGGAAACACCATCCAGTCATGTGGTGAAGATGCAGGGCCATCAAAACAACGCCAAGGTTCACCAATCGATTACTTCTAGTTGTATTATTCATAGTCATAAACATGTCCCGGCATCACAAGCAGAAGACATCGGGAGGCTCGAATCTGGTCATTTACTACACCTAAGAATGGTGGATATGCAAGTTACACGTGGGAGATTAAAAAATCAACTGGGGAAGACAAGGTGCTGAAAATAATTAAATTTACCAGGGACGGCTGGCCTGCAAGCAAAGATGGCATTAAGTGAGAACTGTCGACGTACTATAAAAATAAGGGTGACATTTCTCATGAGGACGGTATAATACTTCTATGGCTTGGGCGTATCATTGTACTGCTAGACATGTACCGAGAATTGCTGGGTATTCTACATGAAGGACATCCTGGAATTGTTACGATGAAACCAGCATAAATAAATAAATAATATACATAATAAATAAATATACATAAATTTAATTTATATAATGTGAGTGACAGTGGTTTACTGTTTATTAGATAACTCTTAACCAAGGTTCATAAAATAATAATATTTCCAAACAAAAATATTTCCAAGCAAAAAAAGAGAAAATGTATAATAATAATTATGCGTGATGTAGAGAAAAGAAAAATCAAAATTCCTTATACTAAAAAGTCTATTAATTGATTAAATTTTTGTTTACCAAGAATCAAATAATTATTCTAAAAAAATAATATATAAGTATATATCATGTAATTATATATATGTAAGTGTATATATCATGTAATTATTGAGAAATGTTTCCAACAAAATAAAATAGTATATTAAATAGAAATTAATTTTCCATTTGCAACTTGCTTAAACATTTTTATTACAAATTAAATTCATTAAAATCACATGTAAATATATATTATTAAACATTTTCTTTTAACTTTTCAGTTACATAAAATAATATGGAGAATATCATCCAAAATTCTTAATTTAAAAATACAGAAATTATAAAACTATACATAATATTCCTAATAATCATATAAGTATCCACAGCAAATAATTATTAATATATTATTTTCCAAAGTAAAAAAAATTAAAATTAAAATATTCTTAAATTAGGCCACAATCAATTGAAAGAAAGAAAGAAAAAAACTTCGAGCAAAAAGAAAATAATCTTTGACTGAGAATCTAGCAATAAACTTAAAGATTCTGAAAATAATATTTATTTGTTTAATTATTTTTTTAATAATTACTGAGTATTGCAAAATAAAAAGGACATTATAATTAAAAAAAATAATTATATAGACTTCTATAGATATTTAGTTAACATACAAAATATTCCTACTTTAAATTTTGAAATAAATCCTAAATCATAAATAATTTAGTAATAAATCATCAATTATAATGTACAATAACTAATAATAATTTTATCAGAAAATGAAATAAATTTAATTAAGAGTATTGTTAAGATTTAACAACAAACCAACTCTCAACTCTCACAAGTATTAGCTAACAATCATTATTTCTTACGCTTTTATAAGATCGTAATAAAAATAAGCGTAGATTGTTAAATTAAAAAAAAACTTTAATATAATTCAATGCTTTTACTTAGTTAAACAATTTTTAATAAAAAATTTAATAACCTTTCATAAAATTAAAATGACCTTTCATATATATATATATATCGATTAACTTTCCACACTACATGAACTAATTTTCTATTAAATTTAAGATATAAAAAATAAATTGTCTACCTAAACAATAAAATTATATTAATTTTAACTTCAATTAAGAAAATATCCAAAACATAAACTATAATTTAATATAAGACATATACTACCACTGACAATATCTAGAAATATCATCAGCAGAATTTATATTCTATGGTCTACTTATAAAATATAATTTTTTTATATCTAAAGCAGTGGCGTAGCTAGCTCTGATAGCGCCCGCCCGCAAGATAAAAAATGCGCCCCTTACTTAATTAGCGCCCTTTTCTTAATCCATTTACTTGATAATGTAAATAAATATTATTATTGAGTAACAATGAGTTGTAACAAATAAGAATTAAATAAGTAGCTCAGGGAATCTTGAGAAAATTATTTAAAAAATTAGTAAAATTAGTATAGACTTAAAAAAATTAATATAATAATAATTGAAGGGAAAATAGTATAATTTTTATAATTTCCTTGAGGAACTTAAGCAATAACAAGCTTAAAAATAACCTTAAGGAACTTTTGTAATAAGCATATAAGTATCAACATGCTGTGACAAAAATATTAGGAAACTAATTTTTAAAAAAGGAACGAGTTAGGAAATTGAAATAATATGGTAGGTCAAAATGAACACATTAAAATACACATAGCATTTAGTTTAAGATTATACTTAATAACTAAAAAATCGGTATAGTTAACATAAAAAACTTCTTAATAGATTGACTGATAAAGTGACAGGGACGTAGAATTTCGACATTTCGCAGAAAATCAGGGGTTTGTTGTACAATGCTGGGATTGGTATCAGTCAACGAAAAATTATTTTCTCTACACGTTAAGGTTTTCTTTAAGGTGTTTTATGATCAGAAGCCGAGTATTGAAGAATTTGAAAAATTCTTCCGTCCAGCAATTATGATTTTTTTTGCGAATAGCTCTAAAACAAAGCTGCTCCGGTCCGGATTTATTTTTATAGGAACTTTTTTTTGAGCGTCAAATTTCCTATAAGAACCCAAAGTTTTGCGGTTTTATTTGGTGAAACTTTTTTTGCATTTGTAGAAGAATTTGTTGTGATCCTGACCAAAATGTTTATATACCATTTGAATTTTCCTGAAATCGCCACACTTCTAACATCCCCCTAGAGTAGGCACAAGGATTACAGTTTGTATACCCTCTACGAGTAGGTACAAAGTACAAAGCTCAGAAATTTCGTGGTCGACTTTTAAAAAATACTTAACGGATAAATACTTAATACTTAAAATACCCTAAATACTTAACGGATCCTTCAAAGAATTTACATTTGGCCATTTGAATTCTCATTCCCGCTTTAGACAGTCTAACTAATACTTTAAACAAATTTGACAGATGTTCTTCCCTAGTTTTACCAGTCACTATTATATCGTCCAAATATGATGCAACACCATCTAATCCTGTAATAACCTGATCNCAACGTATTCGATATGTATTTCGATATGGACTGCCCTTCGTCCCTAAACCTCCTAGTAAATGCTACCCTCTCTCCCAGAGTGCAATATTTAGTACCGTAATAACTATCTAGTACCTTAGTTACGTCATTGTAGGGAATACCTCCTACAAACGTCGGATAAAAATTGTCAGACAGAACCTTAAACCCTTTTGGTCCAATTTTTGATAAAAGTAGATCCCTTATTCTGTCTTCATTTTGTATGTTAAATTCTCTTATTTCGATAGTAAACCTTTGCTTGTAATTCCTCCAGTCTTCCTCTTCAGAATTAAACTGGCTAAAGATAAATGGATTGTCATCTCTTCCTGGTGTTATTTGTTCTTCTGGTGTTTGACGACGTTTAGCCATTTATTTAATTTATATTTATCCGCAGAGCCATATCGCGCAACGTATTCGATATGTATTTCGATATGGACTGCCCTTCGTCCCTAAACCTCCTAGTAAATGCTACCCTCTCTCCCAGAGTGCAATATTTAGTACTGTAATAACTATCTAGTACCTTAGTTATGTCATTGTAGGGAATATCTCCTACAAACGTCGGATAAAAATTGTCAGACAGAACCTTAAACCCTTTTGGTCCAATTTTTGATAAAAGTAGATCCCTTATTCTGTTTTCATTTTGTATGTTAAATTCTCTTATTTCGATAGTAAACCTTTGCTTGTAATTCCTCCAGTCTTCCTCTTCAGAATTAAACTGGCTAAAGATAAATGGATTGTCATCTCTTCCTGGTGTTCTTTGTTCTTCTGGTGTTTGACGACGTTTAGCCATNAAGTAAATATCATTCTATAAACATATTATTATAAAGGGAAAGGGGGAATCGAGCATTTATGGAGGGAAATTATTCTTGATTTAAATTAGAATTTTTTTTATTTAATTTTTTTTTAATAATTCTTTGTGTTTGAGGTGTGGTTTTTCTCAAAAGAAAACAGCAGTTTTGTGAAAAATACGTTGTTATAACTAGTGTAGCCCCGAATAGGAGAGTGCTCTCCCAACGATGCTAAATTCTCTGATATTAATTTAACTGCACAATCTGTGTGCTTTCTCTTGAATAATTTGATTGCTTTAAATTTGCCTTTTGACAAAATGCAAATAATTTTGTTATTAACAGGAACTTATCAATTATTCAGACAGAGAAAAATTATTCTCCGGTGTAGCTTAATTGTTAAAGTGTTGGACTGGCAACACTATAAGAGACCTGAGTTCAAATCCCAGTGATAGAGTGTATTTTTTTCTGCTGCATCTCCAGTCATACATTTTTAATTTTATCCTGGGGAACATGCAGCCCTGTTAGACCCAAATTTGAGAAAAAAAA
>KZ652670.1:40481-52866 GCA_001010745.2 Gerris buenoi
TTTTTCATTATTATTTTTTAATTTTTAATTTATTATTATAATTGTTTTTTAATAGTGTTTTTGTGTTGTTTTGCAGACGAGGTCTAACTCCTCCACATCGGGTCAAATCTATTTCTATGGCAACATTCACTCAGGAGGAAGTCGACCAGCTAATGTCCAAAGGAAACGAGGTAAATTCATTTCAAACTCTTGTTTTCACTAACCCCTTGTTTATTCTCTCATATACGCAGTCTATATAAATAAAAATATTGTGATGGCTTGAAAATTCAATTTTTGAGATTTTGATGAATTTACAAATTTTGAGGACCCCCTGAGTCTGTCCTGTTATATGTAGTCTATGTGCAGAGACGTTTAGCCTAAACTTTTGGGGGCCGACTTTGAAGAATTTTGGCATACAGGTTCAAAAAAATCATACCCCGAGGTGTAATTGCAAAATAAATTTTAGCTCTACATTTGGGGGTGCTACCCTCCAAGCACAAGAAAAAATTATATATTTCTTGAAAATGGTGTAGACCAAAAATTTTTAAAATGTGGACCATTTTAATAAAAATTTAACTATATAAGTAAGACAGGATATGGAGCTTTAGTGGAGTTCATCGTTAAAATAAGAAGCAAAAGTCTCTCCAAGTAAAATATTTATTAAATTCAAAGCGGCTTTCGCCGTTTTTGATTTACTCCTAAGATAAAATAATGAAATTCAGAATGTATTAATATATAAATAAAAGGGTAATAACACTACTATGTTAATTCATTTTCTGTAAAAATGATAATTTAAATCAAATTATAATTATTATTAACACTGGGAGACAGACAGAGAAAAATAGACTCCTGCACCGGGACTTGAACCACGGCCTCTACATACTCTAACTTGTAGAAATATTGAAAGCTTGGATTCAAGACTAGTTATCGGTTACGGCAGAGAAAAATCATTCTCCTGCGTAGCTTAGTTGGAAAGAGCACTACACTGGAAATGTAGAGGCTGGTGGTTCAAGTCCCGGTGCTGGAGTCTATTTTTCTCTGTCTGTCTTCTAGTGTTGATAATAATTATAATTGGATTTAAATTAAAATTAAAACTTTCCGTATTATGAATACTACCTAAAACTCAAAAATTGAATGTCAAAATTATGTGAACAGTGCACATCATTTTCAACTTCTCTTTATATGAGTGTGAGTGGCCAAGTGGAGAGGTAGAAACTAATCTACCTCCTGATAAATGTGTTATAGTGCTTTGACACAATAATGAAATTCACTCTTAAGTTGTTTAATCACTTCTCCGTGTTTTATTATATTGTTTTGTTTTACAGTTCTATGTGCTTCATTTATTATCATATTACTCTTATCAATATTCCAGGGCTTATCAATCTGTATATTACGCTAGTTTGCCCTGACTGGTATTTCATTTCCTTTCAAGTCTTTATGAGTGTAACATCCTCTCCTATCACAATCATTCCATGTGTTCTTTATTCAGACGGTTTCTGCTATTCCAAAATGTTATGATACAATATCATCTCAACCGTCGAATACAGTTCAATTGTTTTTAATCAATCGGAAAAAATAACCAATAAAGCTTTCAGTAGTGCATGAATGACAAATTGTGATAATTTTCCAGCTCATATTTGTTCTTAAGGTATAAATTTTAATTTAAATTTGATTTTTTTTATGTTTTTTTTTTTTATAAATAAACATTATCATCAAACATCACATGTATACACAATTCAAAAGATTAGATTTGTCTTTTGTGTTAAAACTTGAATATGACAAAAAAAAAGCCCAGTCATGCACCATGACTTAATGAACGATTTTTTAAAGAAATCTGTGTATTATTGGCTTATGATAATATAGAAACATTTTGGTTTAGAATTTGGATGAATGAAAAAAAAATGTTTGGGTACACGTCATTCATGACCGTCATTTAAAATCATGACGGGATACAAAAGTCAAAATAGTATTTACCCTTCAAGATGCACGTCATTGGAAAGCTCTTTAAGAGTACAGTAATTGTTGTACACTTTTATCATATTTTCATATAAAGGGGGGGGGTTAAAATGGAAAAATCACGATTTTATGCTATTTTTGACCCTAAATTGTCAAAATGTGACCCCTAAATGAACTCCAAAAATTCTGGCCATCGAACTCATCCTTTCTTTTGATATGATTGACATTTTAAAATTTGTTTGAACTTTTTTAGTGCATCCTAATGGGAGATATCGTCTGGAGTGACACATATATACACACATACATGAAAAAAGTGTTAAAATTTAGGAATCGATTCAGAATGACCTAAAACAGATTTCCATAGAAAAATTTTTCAAAAATTCGCATTACAAAAATTTTCTTTGAAAATTCGCATAAAGAAAGATCTCATGTAAAATTAATGGAATTCTGCATTGGCTACCTTACATTCCTCTATGAATGATTATATAATTATTGGTAAGAGATAACAAAATAAATGATTGTGACTCTATCAATGTGGCATTCGGAAAAGAGAACGTAATTTATCTCTTAACATTCCAGTAAATAGTAGGACAGCTGTTTTTAATAGCTTTGTTGTTAAAAATAAATTAACAGTTTAGACAGTCATGTTTTATAAGTGATGTAATGATAATTTGTAATACTTAAACTACAGGGGGGGGGGGGGGGGGGGGAGGGCTTGCTTAAACTAAATGCATTGTATTGTTAATTTGCGTGCAATTATTTACTTGGGTATATAGGATTTGATAATGGTTTTTTTTTTTTTGCAGATTGTAATTATTTATTCATGAAAAATTATTTGTCGTTTATATATTCATGAGTATATTTGTTTAATAATAATTACTGGAACAACAAAGTCAAACTTCAACATAAAGAATAATTTGGTTTAGCATTAAAGGATTTAGCATTATAGGACTGTAGAAGTCATTATGGGAGTCATTAATAGCCTTATAGAAGCCGAAAGCTGCTTTGAAAATAAATAAAAGAAAATCTTCTAATTGCAGAGATGAAACTGTAAGATCTTTTGTAGTATCCATAATTATGCCGTAAGATAATTATAGGTGATTCACCCCCATTATCCAAGATCGATAAGTTAATACCCAAGATTTGTTCTGTAAAATTAATGTCATGGGTACTAATATCAACTTCCCAGATCATTATAAAGAGAACTTTCTTTTGAATATTAAAAAAAATTAAAGATTTATTTGTTTTGAGGTGTGTGGGGGGGGGGGGGGGGGGGGGGNTATAATTTCTGACGCTGGAGTCTATTTTTCTCTGTATGTTTCCTGTAGTTAATAATAATTATAATTTCTGACGCTGGAGTCTATTTTTCTCTGTATGTTTCCTGTAGTTAATAATAATTATAATTTCTGACGCTGGAGTCTATTTTTCTCTGTATGTTTCCTGTAGTTAATAATAATTATAATTTCTGACGCTGGAGTCTATTTTTCTCTGTATGTTTCCTGTAGTTAATAATAATTATAATTTCTGACGCTGGAGTCTATTTTTCTCTGTATGTTTCCTGTAGTTAATAATAATTATAATTTCTGACGCTGGAGTCTATTTTTCTCTGTATGTTTCCTGTAGTTAATAATAATTATAATTTCTGACGCTGGAGTCTATTTTTCTCTGTATGTTTCCTGTAGTTAATAATAATTATAATTTCTGACGCTGGAGTCTATTTTTCTCTGTATGTTTCCTGTAGTTAATAATAATTATAATTTCTGACGCTGGAGTCTATTTTTCTCTGTATGTTTCCTGTAGTTAATAATAATTATAATTTCTGACGCTGGAGTCTATTTTTCTCTGTATGTTTCCTGTAGTTAATAATAATTATAATTTCTGACGCTGGAGTCTATTTTTCTCTGTATGTTTCCTGTAGTTAATAATAATTATAATTTCTGACGCTGGAGTCTATTTTTCTCTGTATGTTTCCTGTAGTTAATAATAATTATAATTTCTGACGCTGGAGTCTATTTTTCTCTGTATGTTTCCTGTAGTTAATAATAATTATAATTTCTGACGCTGGAGTCTATTTTTCTCTGTATGTTTCCTGTAGTTAATAATAATTATAATTTCTGACGCTGGAGTCTATTTTTCTCTGTATGTTTCCTGTAGTTAATAATAATTATAATTTCTGACGCTGGAGTCTATTTTTCTCTGTATGTTTCCTGTAGTTAATAATAATTATAATTTCTGACGCTGGAGTCTATTTTTCTCTGTATGTTTCCTGTAGTTAATAATAATTATAATTTCTGACGCTGGAGTCTATTTTTCTCTGTATGTTTCCTGTAGTTAATAATAATTATAATTTCTGACGCTGGAGTCTATTTTTCTCTGTATGTTTCCTGTAGTTAATAATAATTATAATTTCTGACGCTGGAGTCTATTTTTCTCTGTATGTTTCCTGTAGTTAATAATAATTATAATTTCTGACGCTGGAGTCTATTTTTCTCTGTATGTTTCCTGTAGTTAATAATAATTATAATTTCTGACGCTGGAGTCTATTTTTCTCTGTATGTTTCCTGTAGTTAATAATAATTATAATTTCTGACGCTGGAGTCTATTTTTCTCTGTATGTTTCCTATAGTTAATAATAATTATAATTTCTGACGCTGGAGTCTATTTTTCTCTGTATGTTTCCTGTAGTTAATAATAATTATAATTTGGTTTAAATTAAAATCTTAACTTTCCGTAGTATGAATACTACCAAACTTAAAAATGAAATTTCTTATTTAATTCCTATCACCATCATTTAATTCCTATTTTGTTTTATTGAGATCCAACTGTATTTTCAAAATACTACTTAAAAAGCAGGATGTGATGTATTGTTATTTAAAAGTTAAGATCAACCACTTTTCACATATAGTTATGACAAGTGTGAAAGATCATTTGATTGTGTTGAAGATACAACAGTAAATTCTAGTACTTTAATAATACTAACAACATAATTAATCTAGAGGGGGGGGGGGATAGAAATAAAAATGTCTACTTATTATTTATATAGAAATTCTTGTCTTAAGTCTTATGTGGGTTGTGTTTAGTTAAAAATTTCACTTCTTCATTTTTTAAATTAACCTGCTATATTTCAACCCCCACCTTGGGTCATTTTCAAGCTGTCTTCGAATTCAATTTGAATCCTAGTCTAAATTTGTTTTTTCTGTATTAAAAACTAACTTTCAATCTCAACATTTTTTATTATCAGCTGTCTTATACAGCCTTGTCAATATATTAAAAAACGATTTTTTAAACACACAAACTAATAAAATATATTTCATTTTCTATAAGAAAATGTGTCTACTACATACTTATTATAGCTTTTTCTTACATATTAAAGCCTTATTTAGAATGATTTAAATTGCAAAGGAACCGCAGATCACAGATAGGAGTGAAACAGCTCCGTACCAGTTTATTTTAAGGATGTAATCGGTGCTGTTCTATCTACAAAGGAAAAGAACATACATTTTTTTACAGTATCTTTAAAATACAACTTCAGAGATACCACAAAAGATATTGAATATTTATTCACGTTTATTTATAAACCAGTTTCATAAATAAAATTATAGATTAGATAGATAAAATATGAGTAAATTTTTAGTATTAAGTCAAAAAGCAATAAAAATCAGGTTTTTTAAAAAAAAAAAATTGGCAGACTATTTTTTTTAAAGCTATTTCCAATAATTCCAAGAGTCCAATTTATAGCCTCAAAGTAATTTTTGTTTTTTCATGGGGGCTAAAAAGAACAACTTCCATACACATTATACTCGTAAATAGATGTTAGCAGTCTGGTTGGTTATATCTGTAAATAAACTCACTTACCACCATGTTAAAATTTAATTTCTGTGCTTAAATATCTTTATTTTAAGAGGAAATTTTGGCACTCATGAAAATTCACAAAACACAGTTTTGCAAGTTTGTCTGAAAGAGGGGGGGGGGGACAAATGTTACATTTAGTTCACAGGGTTGACCTACAAGTCAGGCAGGCTTTTCCTGAGAGTCCCTTGACCACAAGGGCAACTTAGGACCAGCCATTAACCCTGTGATCAAATTTACTCGTCAAGGACAATGAAAATAAAATAAAAAGGTTATAAACCAAATTTGAAAAGGATGAGGACGAGGGGCAATCCAGTGAGACCTTTTTTGGAGTTTTTTGAATGTCAACCTCAAAAAACGGCCCTTATCAGAGCATCAGAGATATTTAATTAATGTTTATCAATTTTTCATTCAGGATGATAAGGAAATAATTATATTATTGATACTATGTAAATACATTTTCCCAATGAATCATTATCATCAATTCATAATTTTCTTTTATTGTTATTTCCTAGGAAACTTAGTCATAGTTCAATCGTGTTTTTGTCTTTATTATTGTGTGGTTATTGATAAGCTTTTATATTGATTAATAAATATTTATATTTTCCTTTCCATCAATTTTCATTTTAAAAAAATTATAAAAGTGATTAATTTGTGTTTCAGTATTGCCAGAAAGTGTGGCTAGCTCTCTGTGAAAGTGAGCCCCCTACCAAAGACGAACAACAAATCAAAGATTTTATGATAGATAAATACGAAAAGAAAAGGTAATGTTTTTTATTTTTTAAAAGTTATTTGTGGCAACTCGTGCGGAAAGTGGTATTTTGCTGCACTTGAGAGAAATATTTACGCACTGTGGAAAGGTTTCTCGAGTGCAGCAAAGACACTTTAAGCTAGAGTTGCACATTAAATTTTTCCTACAGTTAGTTTTTAATCTGTAAATGAAATATAAAATAATAGTGTTCACAATAAAAGGTTTTGCTATATCAACTAAACCAGCTGTTCTGTTTATAGCCAGTGTTGCCTTTTTTTTGCCTGATTCAGTAAACCTGACCTAGCTCTGATATTATTTTTCATCATAACACACTCATCACATTTTATTCTTTTTTTTAGATAGTCTATCTTTACTTTTTTATATTTTAAATTTTTTATATTTGATATATAGTGTTTAAATCACGTAGTTAGTTAAAAAATAGTCATTAGTTGTCGTTATTTTTATTATTATAATTCGGATTATTATATCTTTGTTTAGATTTAAGTTCTTTATGTTTGTAAGTTGGAACACTGGAGTACTGTAAAGTAAAATGAGTGCGGTAAAGTAAAATGAGCGCGGTAAAGTAGTAAGTGCAGGAATCTGCTGTTTTGCATACTATTTTGAGGTTTAACAACCATTTTGAGATTAACAACCACTTTATCGGTTAACTGTAGGATAAATATTATTGCTTCCAAGTTTACCGAAGGTAACAGAAGCTATATGATCATTCGTTCCGATGAACAAAATTTTCAAGTCTTCAATTTTTTAAAAATTTGAATACATAAATCCGTTACAAAAATCAGGAAACATTTTTGGTTCTGTGTGTTTCTGTCTGTCACTCAATTTTTGTGAACCTTCATATCTTAAAAATTACTCATCCAATATTATTGACATTTTGATCCTAGGTCGTAATTAGCCCATTGTTGGTCCCATATCATTTTCAATCTTATGCACCCATTTGTTTCTCTTCCACATACATACAAACATACATTTATACTTCACAATCTAAGAGAGACACCAAGGAATACGCCACGCAAGTGTGACATATAGGAACTGTTCCAACATCAGACATTACGTCATTAAGATGTTGGCTCGGCATTACGCCATGTCCTGCATTGTTTCGTCGTGTCCGACTCGTCAGGGGCCCGACGATGCCCACCCAACTCTGGACCTATCTAATCAAGAAGAAGAGATATAGGACTTATCAGAGACGAGCGTGCTCTCATACCGCCATTATTGCTTGGCTGGCAAAACACAACAGCAATATAATACCGTGTTTGCACACTGCAATAGGCAATAGACACAATCTGAGAGAGACACCAAGGTGTCTCTCTCAGATTGTGTCTATTGCCTATTGCAGTGTGCAAACACGGTATTATATTGCTGTTGTGTTTTGCCAGCCAAGCAATAATGGCGGTATGAGAGCACGCTCGTCTCTGATAAGTCCTATATCTCTTAACTAATTTTAACTAACTTTTTAAACTATTTTTATTGCTAAATGTATACCAATGATTAGCTATTAAACCTTTTTAAAAAGAAATAAAAAAAACCAACTTTTTTTGCCTCTATGGGGAAATGAATGTGATTATTGATTTTTAATGATTTATAAAACTTTTTTTTTTTTTAATGAGTTTTAATTTTCAACCAGCTGCTGATATGTATGTTTTTTTTTAGATAATTTTATTTTAAAGTTTCTGAAAAAAAAAATGTCATAAAGTAATTAAATATTTATTTTTATTGTTGTCAATTAAATCAATGTTATCTAACTGTCTAGCCGTACCAGTTACAGTAACCATGAGTCAACGATGGTATCTATAGAGTCAATATAAATATATTTCCATGATATCACCGTGTAAATAGTCACTGTGTAAGTTAATTGTGGTTTATTTACAACTCAAAAACTTATTTTTCCTTATTTATATTTCCTTATTTTTAACTTATTTTTAGAAGTATTTTTCCGCATTCTTTCAAATATTATCTTCTTTTTTATTTACACTTCCTACCTTTTCAAGGTTTTTTTTGTTAGTGACCCTCTGATTGTTATTTTATCTTTTCGTTGTCCTCTTCCTTTCCTGTAGAATTGTTTGTCTAAAAATGCTGCCTAGATAATTGAAACACTTTGTGCTTGTTCCTGTTTTCAATTGATGTTTATAGAGTTTGTCATGCTTATAAAATTAATAGTTTCTTCTGAGATTTTGTAGAACAAACTAATGACTAGATAGGTAAGTAGAAAGTAATGCAAGAATATTGTCACCACAATTTTATATTAAAATACACAATTGCGTTTTGACGTATAATATAATCTTAAGTGTTGAGTGTTACCATAGTAAGAGTATATTCTCTATTAAGCTACATATTCTACAAACTTACAGTACAAGGTGATTTCAGAAGGAACCAAGGTAAGGGATATGAAGTTAAGATCCAAAGCGGATCTTAGTGAAGGTAAGGGAGGGGGCCTGGGTGGCTCGGAGGCTAGAGCGCTTGCCGTGCGATAAGACAAGTTAAAAAAAAAACAAAAAAACATGTAAATGTATCTAGTTTTGCCAATCATGTTCTAGAATCCGATCATACATTTGATATTAATAATTATATACTTCTACACTCGTGTCAAAAAAATAGGAAATTGGACCTCCTAGAAAACCTTGAAATTCAAAGAGCTATACAAGATAAAAATGTAGAATGTTTTAACGAAAAATCAAATCTTAATAACTCTGCTCTGGTAAAACCTATAAAAAATATATTGTAAAATAATGTCTAGTAGTTGTAAGAAAATATTTTAGCTTTAGTACCTAATATAAGAATTCATTGTTTAGTTTTAAGAAGTTGNGTAGGAAAAATTTAATGTGCAACTCGAGCTTAAAGTGTCTTTGCTGCACTCGAGAAACCTTTCCACCCTCGCCTTCGGCTTGTGCGTAAATATTTCTCTCGAGTGCAGCAAAGTGCCACTTTCCGCACTAGTTGCACAAATAACTATTACCCGTGTGAACGTGTGAGGAAGAAAGTTTCAATTGTAGGCAATCCATGGGTCAGGTCTGAATTAAAATGAGAGTTTATATCTCGCTTTGGATTTATAATTTCTCGATTTTCAAAGTATGTAAAGTTTAAGGAATGTTGTAATTAGTTTTGGGGGTCCCTGATGGCTCATTGCTTTGTAGGAGATTTGGGTTTGATTCTTAACTGCAGCTAGTCGCCCCCNCTTGCATTGTTAATTTACCATCAAAAAAATGTTTGCGCGTCTATTTATTATTAGAAATTGTGGTGACAATATTGTTGTGTTACATTTTATTAACCTCTCTAGTCATAAAACAAGTTAAGCAGCATCGAGCTGGGGCAGAAGGTGACCGCTAGCTCTAGATTTGAATCCCAGACCAGGCCCCCCGGCTCAATGTCCACCCAGCATTGTTTAAACAAATGGGAAGCTCCTCGAAAGAGTGGTGCCACCAGGTTTCGGCCTGGAAACCATGATAATGACACTCTTGGTTGGTTATACAACTAGGAGGGGAATCATGGTTTACGACCATATCTTCACTCGAGTGTGTGAAGATTTTGGTCCCTAATCCGGGTTTGTTCTATGGGCCCACCTAAGTGACCTGCGTCTTTGGGTGTAAAAGCCCTCGGAATAAAAAAAAAATAAATAAATAAATAAAAATGTGTCCCAGTGAATGTTTGGGTCAGGTATAACATTTATTGTTTTTTAACTGCTTATGGCAAAAATAATTACTAGATAAAAAGAACTTTTTATATACTACCTTTTTTAAATTTTCTGTCATTAATCATAAATTTGAAACCTGTCAAAATGAATGTCGTAAATATGGGTCATGTCAAAACAAATTAAAAAAAACTTGCGGATTTTTTCCGAACTAACTTTCCGTACAGCAAAATTTGCTTAAAACAAATTAAATTCTGCTGAAATATGGCTAAAAGTATTAAAATAATGCATTGTCATCGTGTTCTGAGCTATACTAAAAGTTTTAAATGTCTAGCTACTTGGGAAGTTAGTTACAAATCGATTGCAAGATTTGTACTGGACAAACAAACAAGAAAGAAAGCTAATAAAAACGTAGTAAAATAATTCCTTACAGTACTATATCTAAAATTATTCCTTACCGGACATTATTTTTCTTACTGGCGTTATAAGAGCATAATTATTAAGATTAGATTTTCATTAAAACATGCTACATTTGTGTTTTGGAGAGCTCTTTTTAACTTCTGTTTTTTAAGAGGTCTAATTTCCTATTTTTTGTCATAAAATTTTGTAAAATATGTTGCTTAGTATAGAATTTACGGCACTTTTATAGCAAAGCCCCCCATCATTAGTTATCTTATGTATGCAAATAAAAATATACTAATAGGCTCTAACAAATAACATTAAATATTAATTAGAAATAAATGGGTTTTCCTTATCATATATTATTATTTTATTTTTCTGAAATCAATATTTATTTATTCCCGGTGATCCAATTTTTTTACTCTTATACTTTTTTCCGATCTATCATGTTTCATTTCATTTCTCCTTCTTAATCTTCTTCTTTTTAGGTTTCTGTTCAAAGTAAAAAAGAAACCTTATATAACGGCTCTGTCTGTCTGATGGCTTGTTTCAATTCATAAACTACCATAGCTAGAAACATGAAATTTGGCACACAGGTACATCTCGGCATTTTAGACAACTGGACAAATTTTGTAGTTTTTACACTCAATATTTTCAAGATGGCGGCCCGGCCAATATGGTTTTTAGTTACCATGGCATGTTATACATCAATTTAAAGGTCTTAGAGTGTAGAAAAAGAATATGCAACTATTACACTTAATATTTAAACTTATTTGTACAGAAACCGGCGATTATCACCTCACGTACTTATGTGAATTACGCCTTACTTGTTTTTTCTTGAATGATAAATTAAGAAGTCAAAGATTTCGCCATTATACTTTATTTTTCCTGCAGTTGACTAATAAAATGGTTGTTATCGCACTCATAATAGTACGCAAAACAGCAGATTCCTGCACTTACTACTTTACCGCACTCGTTTTACTTTACCGCACTCCAGTGTTCCAACTTACGAACATAAAGAACTTAAATCTAAACAAATATTAAATAATCCAAATTATAATAATAATAACTATGACAACTAATGATTATTTTTTAATTAACTACTTGAGATAAACACTATATATCAAGTATATTAATATTAAAATATAAAAAAGTAAAGATCTAAAAAAAGAATCAAATGTGATGAGTAAGTGTTAAGATGAAAAATAATAACAGTGCTTGGTCAGGTTTGCTGAATCAGGCAAAAAGGCAACACTGTCTACAAATAGAACAGCTGGTTTAGTTGATATTGTTAAACCTTTTACATGTTGATGAACAGTTATTATTTTATATTTTATTTACAGACTAGCAGAAATACCCGTGCTTCGCTCGGAGCAGTAAGGAAGTGTCTTAGTAGTTATGTAGAGATACTGAGTGGTTAATTGATCATTTATTTATATTCTTAAATTAAAAAAGCGGCACTTTTTTAGATGGTTACTCCCCTTATTAAGAAAACAAAGGGGAGTAACCATCTAAAGAAGGTATACGGAGTATTCTTCTTTAGATTGTTACTCCCCTATAAAAACATAAGTGTGATATTCCTTTGTCCCATAGTACATTGGACTAAGCGTCCCTTTGTCTTAATTGTTATTTAGTCAAAGTCATTTATATTCTAAAAAAACACAGGGGAGTAACCATCTAAAGAAGTACCAAAAAAGCATCATACTTTAATCATTTTTAAAAATGAATATTTGATTATATATTGTGATATAATATTGTTTAAAAAATGTGTTGACTCTTGTGTAGTTCTAGACATATAATAC
>KZ652670.1:112150-122540 GCA_001010745.2 Gerris buenoi
AGCGGCTATGGCTATTAGCGGGAATATCGGAATTTTCCAGTGTTATCTATTTATATTTATATTTTGATCCAATAAAAACACAGTGAAAGCTAAAGCTTAACCAATGAGATTTTGCTTATTATTATCAGTCGGTTAATGTGATCACTAGCCCTTGGTCCCAAAATGATCACATTAAGCGGCGACTACTGTATTGCATTATGTCCTCTGTTTAATAAATGCAAAAATTTACTTCTAGACCTATATTCATATATGTGTTGCACGCTTAGCATGAAAACAAAATTATTAATCTATAAAGGAGTATCTTCAACACTCATAACACGAACATGACTTTTAAACAAGACCTATGTTATTAGTCTATAGTTAATTCCAGATTACTAAGTATAGGCAGAGTTAGGCATCTCCTAGGAGCCCCACTCAAGAACAGATCTTCCGGAATAGATGTTCTGTACGTTCAGTGTTTGAGTTAATGACTTTTGATCCAGTGTTTGAGTTAATGACTTTTGATCTCAATACAATTTTGTGAGCGAATAATAATTCCTTAAAAATACTATTTTAAATCAATACCAAGTAGGGGTGGGGGATTAAACAAAGTGGCATTTTTGGCTCTATTTTCCCAACTTCCAAAAGAAGGGGAGACTTTTAACATATTAATAGAAAACAAGAGAGTCCTTAGATTTCTAATACCTAACGCTTTTTAATATTTTTTTAAAATGTATTTATCGATGCCTTTTGGATGGCCAATATTTTTCTCTTGTCAGAGACACAAATAAAACAGCGGCTAGTTCAAGATTACACTGAAAGGAAGAAGCTAGCTACAAATTGAAATAAAATAATTATTTTAGCGAATTTTCAAAGAAAATTAAGCTATTGCAATGGCTTCAAAATTTTTGTTATGAAAATTTTTTCAAGGAAATCCGTTTCAGATCATTCTAACACTTTTTTATGTATGTATATATGTGTCACTCCAGACGATATCTCCTGTTAGGATGCACTTAAAAATTTCAAACAAATTTTAAAATGTCAATAATATCAAAAGAAAGGATGAGTTCGTTGGCCAGAATTTTTGGAGTTCATTTAGGGGTCAAATTTTTACAATTTAGGGTCAAAAAGAGCATCAAAACGNGGGGGGGGGTGGGGGATCTCCCACTTTACACATCCATTTGATGGGATTATTAGTGTGAAACATGTCTTACCTCCCCGGGATTTGATCCATCACAAGGGATATGGACTTGGTTTCAAACAAGAGTTAACAAACGTGGTATCAACTCCGCTACACTGGTCCCTTAAGCCTCGGTAACACCAGGCTGATTGAACCTACCTTGGCGACATATTGAAAGTCGCTAATGTCAGCCGTCAACCAGCTTGGTGTGACCACAATCACTTGTCAGCGGCTGGTGAAGTTGGCCATGTTCAACTTTTGGTAGCCAAGCAGTATTACTCACCCCCACTTTCCACTCTCACTCACATCCGCTGCCTCCAGCTAGAAGCTCAGTTTGATCATTCTAGCAGCGCTGATGATTAGTGATAAAGTGAGATCTGAGCTACTAAAAACTGGTGAGTACCAACAAACAATGTGACTAAGATGCCAGCCGCTGCTTGCTGGTGCTACTGCCAGATGCTTATTAGCAGCTCGCAACCAGCGTAGTATGACCCAGACCAAGCAGATGTGTGCATTAAGCGCCTTAAAATCCACCAGCTGGCCTATTAAGCAATCAGCTTAAGGGCAACAAAAAAAAAAATTCATAAAGAACATAATTAAAGAATATGTGCGAATAAACAATGTGGTTAGGCAGGTTAATGAGATGGATGTGCTTTCAATAATTGACTCAAACTTGCAATATCTGGAGTGATGGGGTTGAGTATTAAATGCAAATTATCCCCAATGCAGGACAGTCTGTTTCTGTACTTGGTTTTGAGGTATGCAAGGGATGAATACACTCCGCAAATATTTATGCAGCGTGTACCACTGGACATGATCCCGCATACCACAAATGGTACCCGTATCACAGTTTGAGAACCGATGCTCTACAATGACAAAAAAAATGACTGCCAATTGGTGTGGCCCATAGCTTCCTCGCATCCTACCTAGGTATTTTATTGATTTTATGCTTTTACAAGCCATTATTGTCTAATTGGTTTAATTTTTTCCCCGTTTTTTTTTTTTAATCTGTCAAAATTGTTTTGTTTTTTTACACTAATATTAAAGTATCAATTTAGCAAAAGTTAAAGAGCACTGACGGTTCAAATTAATCTGAGGCTATCTGGAGGTTACATTCGATAAACTATAAAAATTTCATTCAAATCAGATAAGTACTTTTGAAGCTATAGGTCTAAATAAATGTATGTTTGCGCATGTGGAAGAGGAACAAATAGGCGCAGAAGCTTGAAACTTATATGGGACCAACAATGGGCTAATTATGACCTACTACTGTAATTTAATTAAAATCGGGCAAGTAGTTCTTAAGATATGGTGGTTCGCAAAAATTGAGCGACAGACCGACAGACAGACACGGAAACAAAAATGATCCCTGATGTCTGAAACGGATTTCTGTCTTGGAATTTTTGAAATCGGAGACCTAAAATTTTTTCGTTCTTCAGAACGATCACATAGCTTCCGTTACCTTCGGTAAGCTCGGAAGCAATTAATTGTTGGTAAATCTAAGTTAAGTTGTACTTGAGATGTTTGATCTGTATTTGGTTTACTAGCTGATATGTTGCAAATTATTCGTGACAGAGCGTCTACATGCTCGATTTTTGAGCCAGGGTANTTATCAAGATCAAGAATGATAAGGGTGTCAGCCCAGCGGTGTTATAAAAGAGCGATACGAGTATTATAAGAGAAGTTCTTTCTGTTTAATACCCCTTAAACAGGTGAATGTTCTTTATCTTATCTCCCTAAGGGAGACTCCCTTCCTTTTTAATCTTTTCCTTATCTTTTAATATCATGACACCACCAAAAACTCAAATATTATTCTTATTTCTTAAAATATTTTTATTTACAATTTTTTTTTCTTCTTAATCTAGCGTTAGTTCAGATCCTAAGGGGGGGGGCTATAGCCCCTGTTAGCCCCCCCTTGGATCCGCCACTGATAATAATAATAATAATAATAATAATAATAGGCTTTTATTAAAAATTGATACATTTCTGTTCACACTAGAATTTTCAATGGCAGCGCCACACCGCTTTGCGGTGCTCCGCTCATTTTCAGAGGAAAATCAACCCTGCGGCATAGAGATCAGTTAGAGGTCCTAATCGAAATATGAAATTCGTTGGCACTGTACAATTCACAATTCACTTTTGCCCTACATTTTGTTTTGTCTATACAATTTTTTTACATTATTTTTTTTATTTATTTTTTTTTTACCGACATTTTCAAAATTATGGCACCCTCAAATCGCCTTTTAATTTATATTTGATATTTAAATATAAATATTAAATGATATTTGACGTATGTTTTGCTTGAATATTAATTTATTTTAAATTTTATTTTTAGTTTATTTTAAGTTAAATGTTGATTGCTGTCATTATTTTAATAATTGTTTGTGCTTTTGCTTAATTTTTCTAATTTATAATTTTGAGAATTATCTATTGTATAGTTATATTTAACATTTAATTTAATATTTTGATCCTACCATTAAAGGGTTTAGCGTAATAATTTAAAATGTGAATATGTAATTCCAGTATGAGATAAATATTTTTTTAACGGTTTTTCCGTTTTTATAAATATAAAATAAAAATGATCAAAACTGTATATTTTTTGTAGGGAGATACATTTAATTCAAGTTAAAATAATAGGTACGCTTTATTATTTCGTTTTAATAATTAAAAATGTCGAATAAGGAAGTAGGAAGGGAAAAGTTCGATTTGAAATGCGCGCTGTAGATTCCAGGGAGATGCATCAAACGGGGCCAGGTGATTGGCTCGCTGAGCATCTTGTTTTTTAATCTTCTCTAGAAAGGCGGCGTGTGATTGGTCCACGGGAATGACAAACAGGGGTCACACCGTTTCCCGGCACCTACCCGACCAATCCCCGCGCACCTTCTCCCGAGTCAGTTCGCGTTTTACAAGATTACAGTCCGTACGATGTGTGAAGATAGACTCTGATATTTTGCGATTTTATGGATCATCTTTCGTTATTGATAAAAATGAGTGAGTAGCATTTTTCCTAATTGCATGAAGGTAAAATTTAGGTGAAGGCGGAGCGGCGGGGTGTCGGCGGTGCGAGAGTCGAGACCCGTGCGCGTGGTTCAATCGAGTATCGAGCGATCCGTTCACCCAAGCCGAAAGGGGACATTTCCATGGCGTTCGCAAAGTTCATTGTTCTCGGGCTTTTATACCGTAATTATTTTTATTAGCGATGTCCTCGGCGACGAGACTCGTCGAGAAAAGTCGCTTTTCGTACGAAAAACGTAGTAAAGAGTAGTATTAGTAAGTTTCTAGTGGTTTTCTTCGAGTTTTGGGGTTAGCGTAGAAGGAATCATTATTAGATCATAATTAACACTGGTCAATAATACTGATTGTACTGGGGTTACGGTAATGGGTTGAGTCGAGGAACCTGGTCCCGTCCACCGTACGTATTAACATTATATTTATATTTATTTGCTTTTTGTTTTCTTGTTCTGTTCGGCAGGCCTCTGTATCGGCCCCGTCAAATTATCCCTTATTTTGGTAAATACATACTTATGTTAATAGCAGCTTCGTTTCACAGCTTTCCCAGCCGAAAACTCTTTCCGTCCTCTATTATTTCCGTATTTCCTTCGCTTTTCGTTTGTTTTACGTACGATCCGTATTTTTTCCGGTCGTATTTAGCGATTTATCGGTGTTTAATTGGTTTCTCAAGTCAATTTTTGACGGGTGCCGATGTTATTTTTGTAAGGTTATGTATCTAATTTGTAATCGATTTCGTGCTACAAAAGACGCTTTTTATTTGTTTTTAGAGTGATATCGAGGTTTATCGTTTGTTATTTGAGTATTTCGAGTCGTTTCCAAGTTATTTTTAAGTATATTTGACGGGTCGGTACATGTTCGAAGTAAGTGGGATTTCTTAACCTGGCAGTTTGATAAGTAACCCCTAAGTCCGGGCAAGACATTTGGCTAGGCCTACTTAAATCTCCTTTCCTGTCGACTTCTCCACCTTTTATACTTTCCGTTATCCATTTATTCGCCTATTTTCACGCGATACGATTTGTAAATATGTTGTATTAATTTGATACGGAGCCTTGCCGAATTTACCCATTAGCTTATTCTCTGGCTTGTATGTAGTTTTCCTGTTAGTGGTCGAAGCTGTCGGTAATTAGTTATATATGTGAACGGTTACGTTCATCGATCCGTCCTTATTTGTTTACTTTTGCCTGAACGTTTATATTTCGACTCCGAATGCTAATCCGTAATAATATTTTTCCGACGCTTTTTTTGACTGTTCTAAACGCTCGACTACGTGATAAAATTCCACTGATAATAATTATTATAAATATTATTCGTTTGAATAATATACCTAATGTTGTTATTAGTAAACAAGTCGATAATTAATATTAATTTGTTGTGCAATACGGATAATTAATGTAGGTAATTAATTAATAGCAGTGTTTAATTAGACAACCAAGCATAGTTTTTATTTGTTTTTATTATTATTTAAGATGTGTGAATTCAGTGTAAATTATTCTCATTACTTATCATTAGATACAGAAATGATCATAATATAATTATTAATTGTTAACCAAGCTACTTCAATTTTACCTGCATACCTACTTATTTTTAATTTAAGTACTTAATTCTAAAGAGTGCATTGAATATTCTATAATTAGGTATCCATTTAACACATTAAGTTGAAAATATTTAATTAATATCTGATGAAACATAAATCAGCTTAAACTGTATAATGTTTTCTTCAGGAAACTCGTAAACTCTCTTGAACAATCAATTGAAATAGGTAGTTACAATATCTATTTGTGGTATTCTGATTGAGAATTTTTAATAATATGTATGTTTTACACAATTATGAAATGAAATATATATTGTATATTTAAATATTAGAGTTATAATATTTTAGATTATTGAAAGAAAGATACTTCACTGATTATTTTNGAGTTAATGACTTTTGATCTCAATACAATTTTGTGAGCGAATAATAATTCCTTAAAAATACTATTTTAAATCAATACCAAGTAGGGGTGGGGGATTAAACAAAGTGGCATTTTTGGCTCTATTTTCCCAACTTCCAAAAGAAGGGGAGACTTTTAACATATTAATAGAAAACAAGAGAGTCCTTAGATTTCTAATACCTAACGCTTTTTAATATTTTTTTAAAATGAATTTATCGATGCCTTTTGGATGGCCAATATTTTTCTCTTGTCAGAGACACAAATAAAACAGCGGCTAGTTCAAGATTACACTGAAAGGAAGAAGCTAGCTACAAATTGAAATAAAATAATTATTTTAGCGAATTTTCAAAGAAAATTAAGCTATTGCAATGGCTTCAAAATTTTTGTTATGAAAATTTTTTCAAGGAAATCCGTTTCAGATCATTCTAACACTTTTTTATGTATGTATATATGTGTCACTCCAGACGATATCTCCTGTTAGGATGCACTTAAAAATTTCAAACAAATTTTAAAATGTCAATAATATCAAAAGAAAGGATGAGTTCGTTGGCCAGAATTTTTGGAGTTCATTTAGGGGTCAAATTTTTACAATTTAGGGTCAAAAAGAGCACATAAAAATGTGTTTTTTCCATTTTAACCCCTTTTATATGAAAATATGATAAAAATGTATATAACAATAATTACTGTACTCTTAAAGAGCTTTCCAACGAAGTGAATCTTGAAGGGTAAATACTATTTTGACTTTTGTACCCGTACTGGTGTGTACCCAAACATTTTTTTTTTTTTTCACCCATCCAAATTCTAAACCAAAATTTTCCTATATTATCATAAGCCAATAATACGCAGATTTCTTTGAAAATTCGCTCATTAAGTCATGGTGCATGACTGGACTTTTTGTTTTTCTTAAATTGAAAATATAAGTAAACATTTTATTTCATGTAGCAAAAGTGAGCTACATTTAATTACTTATAGACCCAACTACTCAAGATTTAAAAACAGCAGGGAGCAATACACAAATTTAATCAACATTTTAAAATTGGAAATTTACTTTATAAGAGCTTTGACTAGGTTAACCTGAGCATCATAAGTGACAATGACATTATAGTTGAAATTAAATAAGCAATTATAAATTGATTGATAGTTGGTTGTTTTGACTGAGATTTTGTGGTACCACTTCATAATTATGACTAGAGAGGTTAATAAAATGTAACACAACAATATTGTCACCACAATTTTTAATAATTAATAGACGCGTTTCGACTTATAATGTCATCATCAGTATGCATGTTAACTTAGTAAGAGTAAATACTGTACTAAGCTAACTATTTTACGAAAATTTTAAAGGTAAATTAACAATGCAAAGGGGAGGTTAGATTCGGGTGTTGTAGGTAGAGGATTACGGAAGGATAAAGGTAAGCCGGTGTGGAGTTGAGATCCACTCCACACCGCCTTACCTTTATTCGTAGATAATTCAATTTTAGTTCGTAAGTGAGTCAAAATGACTCATGTTAGGTATTCTAGGGTTAAGATAAAGGAAATATTAAATATGAAACTGCCCCAGATGTCTCAATGTCTTGGGGAGACAAACACACAAACCTTATAATACTACTACACCTAAAATACTAGATTACACCATAAAATACATAATAATATTTATTGATTAAAAACATAATTTATTATAATAAACTAGCACATCAGCACGAGTTTGAGTTATTTAACAGGTAAACCACCAACCTCAACACATCTTTCCAATCTCAGTCTGAATTCTTCAAACACATCAGATATCATTTCTTCTGTTATAGTTGTTACTGTTTTTGAATTTTATTTCAGGCGTCAGGATCGGAGTTGTGGTAGGCTATCTTCCAATCCACTTTTCTTCAAAAATTTTCGTCTAACAAGTTCCTAACATCTATTGTGGCATGTGTAGGATATCCGTCATGTTGAAATATTCCATTTAATCTAAATTCCAAATTTTCTTCTTCAAGTTGTGACCAAAAATAGTTATTTAATCAATTTAGTTAACTTTCATTAATTCTTCAACAGAGTTTAAAACTAACAAAGTTGCACTGTCATCATTGTCATAAACTTTCTTTTTTTTCTCTCAATATATCATCTAAACTGCAAGTTCTATCATATTTATCAATTTTTTTTTTTAATTAAATTAAATATCCAATTTTAAATAAAAAAAATTATCTCCAAAAAATTAATGTAAAATTACATATAAAATACATACTTACAAAAATTTGTAGAAAAGTAAATAACTGGAGATAATGAATTTAATTATAAAGTAATTAAAAGAAAGAATGTTTTAATTACTTACTTAATAACAATAAGTTTTTTGTTTATTTTTATACAAAAAGAAATAACCTATTTCATCCTACTAAATTAAAGCAGCTGTCAAAAATAAATAAATAATAATGACAACAAACAATAAACAGTGTTGCCTTTTGTTTTGTTAATATAAATTTAAACTAACTTTTGAAGAAATTTTAAAATAAGACTTGCAATTTTTAGGTACAGAGTACATGGTACTCTTAAACTAGATGGTAATTTTTTAAACTAGATAAATCTTCATTTTAGACAAGATAGATAAAATGATAATAAATAAATTTTTTCTAAAAAATTAACATTTTTTCTAAATTAATTACACTTAAGTCTTGGATAAATTTTGAGATTTGTACTTTTTGGATATAGAGTACATGGTACACAATTTGTGTGCAGTTGTACCACTCCTTTATTTGTGTGGTTCCCAAACACTTTTTAAATCTTGCGGATTTAACCAGTGCTTAAACAAGTGCTTAGACCAAGCTTAAAACAAAATATTGATGCAGTCACGAAGTTTGACTTTTTCTGTAATTTTGTCAGAAAGAAAAATCAGAATACATTCACTCGCACTGGCTCACTAATTAATAGCCTATCACTGACTGACTGTTGCAGACGTACAAAAAAATGAGGTATTTTGTTTATTTTTATACAAAAAGAAATATCCTATTTCTTCCTAATAAATTAATAGCAGCTGTCAAAAATAAAAATAAAAAATAATAATGATAACAAACAAAGAAATAACAGTGTTGCCTTATTTGTTTTGTTTAGGTAAATAAATTTAAACAAACTTTTAAAGAAATTTTAAAATAAGACTTGTAATTTTTAGGTACAGAGTACATGGTACAATTTTTTAAACTAGATAAATCTTCATTTTAGACAAGACAGATAAAATGATAATAAATAATTTTTTTCTAAAAAATAATTACACTTATGTCTTGGATAAATTTTGAGATTTGTACTTTTTGGGTACAGATTGCATGGTGCACAATTTGTGTGCAGTTGTACCACTCCTTTATTTGTGTGGTGCCCATCGCTTTGTTCCCAAACACTTGTTAAATCTTGCGGATTGTTTCCATTTGAGAATTGCCAAGCTTAAAACAAAATATTGATGCAGTCACGAAGTTTGACTTTTTCTGTAATTTTGTCAGAAAGAAAAATCAGAAGACATTCACTCACACTGGCTCACTAATTAATAGCCTATCACTGACTGACTAGTGTTGCAGACGTACAAAAAAATGAGCATTCTCACTAACCATGCCTGCAACCGTACACCAAGCCCCGCCCCCACAACTACCTTTGTTTGACCAATAAAAATTAAGATCGGATACTTTTTGAACACACCTCGTATATAGGTAAAAAAAATTGGGTTTGTGAAAATAATAATTAAAATTAATAATTGTAAAAATAAATGTCTGAATTTTATCCCATTCCTTGTGAATTTCTCTAGGCATGGATTCCATTAACAAATTCCCTTTAAATTTAATTAACAAATTAGAAATGAAAGAAGATAGACCAGAGACGGGCTTCATCCAATCTTTTGTTAATCAATGTCTGTATGTAAAGTTTAATTGTTGAAAGCTCCGCCATTAATGCTCAGCTGAAGGAATTAAATGTGCTTAATTCAGCTACTACAATTAAAAGCAGTGGCATAGGAACAGAGCCCTTATGTGGGTGAGTATGTGTGCGTGGGCCCCAAACAACATGGACACATATTAAAAATTTGATATGGGAGTGTCTGTATAGGTCGTCTTTAAGGAATAGCATAATAGGTCTCTCTACACAATGCCTTTTCTAAAAATTATGTTTTACAAAGAGATACAATTACATAATATTATTCCTTTAAGATGACATCCATAATCCATAGACGCTCACATATCTAATTTTTATGTACCCTTGGTTGTTTGGGGCCCATAGTCTCTGTTCCTACACCACTGTTTTTAATAGTAGTAACTGTGTTTGTTTT